>OX451348.1:137339-280267 GCA_949629155.1 Myopa testacea | reverse complement strand
TAAAATTTTTTTGCCTGCGGCGTTCTAATAAAACAACATTTAAAATTATACGATTTTCAGGGAAATTTTATAATTCCCAAACACCAATTACTCATACTAATTATGTATTACTAATTCTTGTTTTCGTGTTTCATTCCGTTTATTACCAAAACCGTTATAAGTTCAATGTGTTGGTTTTTTAAATCGAAACGTTCCACTTAAATCAGTTAAAGCAGTTAAACACTTCTTAGTTTTTCAAGCAGGAAACTTGAATATTGTGAAAATCTAATAAAATGAATTTCTTAGGCATTAACGATTTATTTAATGGTGGTAAACTTAACGATAAGTCCCTAAACACAATAATATCTTGGAATTTGATTCCCAGTGAAGGTTTATATAGGTGCCCTCATGGTCACATTTTAAAATTAGTTAAAGGACAAAAAGATAGTGACTCTGATTCATCAGATTATGAATTGTATTATGACTAATAACTTAAAACTGCCATAATATATAGTCATGCGATTTTTCATAAAAATTTTTTAATTTAAAATGTTTTTCACTAGAGCGGCGCAGGCAAAATTGTTATTGAAATTTTGAAAAGTAAAGCTAAAGTAATGAAAAACAATAGTAAGTATAACATATTATATACCATTTTAAAGGTAAAAGAACAGGCTTTCCATAACTGTAATTTGTTTTATACCTTAATGTGTCCGTTTGGCAGAAAAAAATTATTGTTTCAAGGTCAACTTGTCACATTTTTCTAAAAATCAATATAACTCCTTAACCGCCATGTGATTATAAGATAGCTTTCTTTATAAACAAATATTTCTTTTAGGTTTTAAGATATGACAATAAAATTTCAATATCGAGCGACATTATTATATTTTACGTGACAGAAAATAGGCGTGGCGCGCATACTTTTAGATAACATGGACGGAAGGGTAATATGGCACAATCGTCCTACATAAATCGTTATATAAGTCTGTAATTTTATGATATGTAATCAATTAATATGAAATTTTGTATAAATATTCTTTGTTCGGATTTGTAAACGAGCAAATAAAACGAATATAAGACATATAAATATAGAATCAATTCATAAAGGAATTCATTGGTATAAAACTTTAATTCCTAAAATTCATAAAAATTCCTAAAAACTTTTAAGGTGTAGGGTATCTAAGATTCGGCCAGGCCGAATATAGCTTTTTTACTGGCTTTTTTTTGCTTATGACGTCTCTATCAGAAATTGTTTTCAACAATGATTCATGCAAAAATGATAGAGAATATTCGTGCTAAATTTGGTGAAAATATCTCTATTCGTTCTCCTGTAAACGAGTTTTATTTAATTAGTGAACCACGCCCATTTGTGGTAGTCTTTTTTGGTCAGAGACAGTGGACTTCCGAACAAAATTTCAACCACAACTTCTACAAGCTACAAGCTGAGAAATGGAGCTATAAGCATGGATGAATTTATATTCACTATAAAAAGTAGGCGTGACAATGGTTCGGTTTTGCCCATTTTCAATACCAATGAGTTTCTAATTATAGACAATATTCGTGCCAAGTTTGATGAAGATATCTCTATTCGTTGTCTGGTAATCGTTATTTCCACAAACAGACAGACAGACGGACGGACATGACTAAATCGACTCAGGAGGTGATGCTGATCAAGAATATATATATACTTTTGTATACCTGTCACGCCTCCTTTAATGCGTTACAAACGGAAGCACAAAGTGAATATACCTCATCATTTCGTGTGTAGGGTATAAAAACGATTACTATATAGAAACTTCACTATAATAAAATTAAATAATTAATATAAAGAAATAAACCCTATTCCGTGAAAAAATCGATCAAACAGGTAAGAAAATACACTCCTTCCTAAAATCACAGGTACGCAGGAATATCCACAAAACAGGTAGGTAAAATTTTCAAACGAAAAAAAAAAACAGTTCCGGCGGGTCCGGGCGGGTCATGTATGTTTGGGGCATTTGTTTATAACACTTCGTAGTTTCAAAAACAATAAACTCCAGGATAATTATTTATAAGCGCTGAGTCTTATAATCTCCCAAAGTTAAAATATATATAAAAATTAACATTTTTTTCAAAAATTACCGAAAAATACTTAGATTCAAGGCACAAAGTTGTTGTTATATTTTTCCTATAGATAATTAAATAACCTTTCAGAAACTACTTAATTCATTTAGTTATGTTGACTACTTTTTTAGTTATAGTCATTTGAATTTTGGCAAAAAACTGAAATAATACAACTTTTTAGGGAATGGAAAAAAGGTTCATATTTGATCGCCCACCAAAAGTATTCACGAAGGTTTCCGACTGAGATATTTTGGCTCATTAGGTATTGAACTATTATAAACAAAATTTTTCAAAAACTCGGAGCGATTTTTTTGACTTTTGGCCGCGGTTTCGAAGCGATAGTCCACTGTGCGGCGGACTCGTGAATAAAATTTCAACTTCAAATTTGCTCTACAAGCAAGAGAAGGCGTATTGGTCCAATTTTTCCCATTTCCAGTACGAACGAGTTTCTGATGATAGAGAATATTCTATTCGTGCCAAATATATTGATGAAGATATCTCTATTCGTTCTCTTGTAATCGTGATTTAAACAAACGGACAGACAAACAGACGGACGAACAATGCTAAATCGACTTTTATGTACCTGCCACTCCTCCTTTAATGCGTTACAAACGGAAGATCAAAATGAATACAGTAATCCCTCCTATAACACGGTAGATTCGTTCCGCGTTATATGAAAACGCGTTGTACGAGAAACACAAATTACAACAACACAATTGACATAATTTGCAAATTTACGCGAAATTGTTTTTGAACTGTACAAATCATTATAAATGTCACAGTAGAAATATAACGCGGGGAATCTCCGCGTTATATGAGGGAAGACACTTGTTATTAGACGCGATTTCAACACGAGGGACATGAAATCGCGTAATATGAAAACGCGTTATAAGAGTACCGTGTTATAGGGGGGATTACTGTATATCTATATACATTTATCACATCGTGAGGAGTATATTGAGAGGATTCGCCAAGAAATTAAGACAATTGAGCGGCGCTAACAGGGATTTGAGATGAGAGAATTCGGGAGATTGTATTTGGTTCCTCATAGAAACGGATTCCAAAAATAACAGAAGATAAAGCAAGAGCCAAACATATTTCTAAATATCTCTTGGTACATTAAAATATTTAAATATTAATTAAATAAGTAAAAAAACTATTTAAAGCACAGACTAACTAAAGTATGAATGACAAAATCATCAGGTATCCATGTCATGACGTGTAGGGAACCCGGTGCGAGCAGTTGCTCTTTCTTTTATTTTTTCTAATATTTCAAAATTTGTTATTTATTTCCCATTTCCCTTCCCCTCAAATAGGTGAATCCTAAAAATCTTTAGAGCCGTTTCCGATCTCAAGAAACATACAAATATACGTATGTACTATATATAATACAATTTTTAATAGTCAGTAATCAGTTAAGAAAGGTATTACATTATAAAGTAAACTATGAAATTTTAGTTTACTTTTAGGATAGTTTGTAACAATTATAATAAGTTGAGATTTTTAAAACTCTCCCAATGACGATAAGTTGCCAGCTGCATAAAACAGCTGTTCTGGTTTAAAAAACCATTTTAACACCTGCCATTAATTATCATATTTAGTGAATTCAGTGGATTTAAAAAAATTATTAGAGGCGTTTTCGAGGTGACAATTTTATGGAAACTTATCCATATAAAAAGCTCAGATATGAAATCACTTCGTCTGAATACGAAAGAACGTATTTGTGAAACCAGGTAACTTGTTTACAATTGTTCATTAATAAACATGTAAAATTTTTTAATTAGCAGAACTTCGTAGAAAATGAATTTTCCCGAAGATGAAACCTGGATAGGTCGATTGCCATCCCAAAATCCCCATAAAACGTGCACTTTCAAAAATGTTTAGAGCCGAAAAAAAGAGAGAAAAATATACATATGTAAAATTGTTTAAATATGTAAAAAATGTTTAAGATGAGATACAGGGCAAAGATAATATAGATAAGAGCAAAGATATAGGTTCATATAGAACTGAGACAATTAGGTATCCTGTACGATTTTCTGAATACACCGCTTCAATATCTGACGAATTATCAGAAATTAGAGACTTGCATATGTTTAGGAAAGCCAAAATGTTTGATCTTTGCATTAAAAAAATAGCATTTGGTCTCGAGTTTTTACTTGATTTAATAGAGAAAATGAAGCGAGAATTCGAATTCACGACTGCGCATAAAGAAATTAATTTTATCCATGCTTAAACCACACTTTAAACATTGTTTGTGAGCTTTATTCCGCAAATTCTTCTGGTTAACCAGTCTGCGGTTACACCGAGGAAGCTTAAAACCGCACATTTTAACCTTCAACGGAACAAAGAAATCAATAGCTTTGTGAATGATCCGCTTAAGGATAGAGTACATCTCGCAGACATTCAATTATCCCGATACAAGGCTCAACTCAACGGAGTCAAGATAAGCATTTAGAGCACAATTTCATTTTTAATTTTCTTTCATAGGTTCCTATTTCTTTTAATTTATTATACTTCCGTAAACCAACAAATGATTTCAATTTAATTTAATTGTCTAAAAAACGGTCTGGCATAGAAACCTAATTTAAAAAGGATGTTACAAAAGGATATTTAACATTCAAAAAATAAGCAGAAACGATCAGTTATTTTTTTAAAATTTTTTTCCGATTAGCGTTTTTAAAAAAGTCCCCTCCAGATTAAGTTTCTTTTATATCTAATATATCTTTCTTTTATATCTATCCATATTTGCTTTTCTTATCTCTAAAACGGATGTAATGTTTTTTTTTAAAATAATTAGCGGGATGTCAGATCTGATGTACTGATGTCGAATTGATCTGTCAAGCTAACATTTTCGCGAAAACTAATTTTGGTAGGTTTTTTTCTTAATTAAAATCACTGATCTACAGGTTAAATTATTGCATTTTTTCAAAACACAAGAAACAGGGGCGTATTTTTAATAAAACAATATTAAAATGTTTTTTCCTTAATATTAACAAGTGTGTCAATAAATACTCCGAGTCCGAGCTGCTAGGATTCCATTTGGGAATTCCAGGTACTGTTGTTATTATACGAGTATATATAATTATCTGAAAATTTATTTGTGCTAATATTACCTATAAAGTATATAAGCGGTAATATTTGACAAATATTGAATGGCATTTTAGTAGAATAATTCTGTACTTCTTCATATTGTTTACTTCATATTTACACCTACGATTGATAACATACTGACCTCTTCTGTATTTTCAGCATTTCTTAAGGCCGCAAGTTTCTTTTCCAGATCTGCAATGGAACTCTGCGTAATTCCACAGTGTCGATTTGCTTCGACATCTACAGCCGTCGTTGCCGAAAATGCTACTGAATTTGTGACTGGCGTTGATGCACTTTTCTCAAAGCTGCTTTGTTTCGGAAGTTTCTGCATTTCAGAATTCGTCATATCAACTGGAGTCTGGGCTACTATTCCTGATGAGACATCAGTACTACGTGTTCCACTTTTGTCAGATACCTCGTACGTTAATTCAGAGCCTTCAATAACATTTGTTGCAATATGTCGCATATCCAAACTACTGTTGTCAACTGAAGTTCGACGTGAATTATAAGTGGATGATCCAACTGCGAAGTTAATGGAGCTAGCAGGAATGTTATCAATTCTTTGCGATTGTCCAATTTGTACCTGCGCCTGGGACGAAATCTGTTGTGGTTGTTTATTTATCTGAACAGAAATACACATGATTGATTGAAATAAATTTTAAGATGTATGGCTCTCGGGTTGCTAACCAACGAAAATTTAATTTAAGCTCCATCCATTAGCTACCAAAAGTTCTTTAACCATCGTAATATAGTTTTTCTGTAGTTTAAATCTTTTACCCTATTTTTTACCCTAATGCTTATCTGTGAAAGAAATCCGACCGATATTTGCTGCTATTCATATATTCTAAACTGTCAACACAGATGTTGCTAGGTGTCCCCTGACTCGAAACGTTTTGTCATAAGGGCGGTTGCTGGTTCCAGTGACTTAAAATTTGCATCTATCTAAAAATTGAATTAACTCACTTCGCCTTTTGCAATCCCTAATAATAAATATTAATTTGTTTGTTATTCCGAATACATAAATAGCAACTCTCGTATAACTAGTTTTATATGTATAGTTTATGTTGAACCTGTACTGTAATGATCTACTTTTTTATTTCGTAAACTTTCTAACACTTTTCGATTATTCAAATTTTAGATTAGAAACAAATCGAATTCTCCGCTTGGTAATCTAGGAAACGCGGAACTAGCCATAGCAACAAAAGCAACTTCACTGGACTTTAGGGGGGAAAATCCCAATATGAGGAAGTGTTTGGGTTTCTAGACCTGACTAAGTAAAATCACTATTTTATCAGCATTATCAATGTCATTTGATTTGGTATAACGTTTAAACCTTTAATAATGAAGCAAACTGTTACACTTAAATTTATCATTTAACTTGGGTTATCTTAGGTAGGTTTTATCATTTAGTATAGGGAAGCAGCAGTTGATAAATACTTCCCAAATATAATCTAAAATGTTAAAGCACGTTGCTAATATGGGGAAATAAAATCCTTAAAGCGGTTTTCAAATTTATCGCCATCATACAGAGTTTCACATAATACATAGAAATATTATATATGTACATACATAAAATAAGATAAACTAATGCTTATTTAAGATAAGATCAAATAATGCTTTTTTAACTGTTAAGTTATACGAAATTTGTACAACCATACAAAATATTAATAGGATATTTAATAATAATTTTCATTGTTCGACTGAAAGCTGTTAAAGCTGTAATACCTCTTCTTGATGTTGCTGCGTGGTAACAGTACTCGAATTCTCTCGCAAATCTGTCGACTGCTGGTCTAGCGTGGTAGTGGGAGCTGTTATACCCTGTATTAAAGAGAGCGCATATGCATGCGTTATATTTTCCAGCTCAATTTTCAGTTGCTCCAGTGTATTACTATTCGCAGTCGATGGAATTGTATTCGATGTTGGAGCAGAGGCAGCAAAGGCACCAACATTAGCAACATTCAAGGATCGAGGACAAATGTTACTGTTGTCACGTTGATGCTGATTCTCCGAATCTACACTTCGATTAGATGTATCATCTGGGTTGTTAACACTATCGTATATATCAACTGCAAAGGACGCAGGTGCTTGATTCATGTTCATTGATTGCTCGATTTGTGATGCTGATGTCACTTCCAAAGTGTCACTGTTTGATATAACCACAGGATTGACAAGAAATCGAGATATTTTCCTACTAGCTGCTGAATTAACAAGTTTAGCTTGAGGATGTATTACATTATCCGTACAATCGTTTGCAAACGGTACTTCTCCACTATCAACCACTTGTGAAAACTCAGCTTCTGCTGTAGAGGTCGGTGTTGTAATTTCGTTCAATGAAGCATCACTTTCGCCCTCAACTGTACTATTATTATGTTCGAAATCTGGTGCTGCGGTGCACTGATTATCTATAGCAGAAGGCGAATTAAGTGAGGTTATTGTGTTATCTGGTGTATAGTCGGAAGAAAGAGAGGTATATTCAGAGGCTGTACTCGTCTTTCTGGATGCTGATGCTGAACCCAAACAAACATTTTCACCACTATTGCTAGCAACGTCCGGAATAACTCTCACTGATGATGATATTGAAGGGGCTGTATTAGACGGTGAAATGTTAAAATTCTGTATATTTTGTGTTTGACACTTTTGCGGTAATGCTGCTGCCAAATTTCCACTATACTGCATTACGAAGGTTGAATCCTGCTTATCTTGCTGGTGTTGCTGATAAAACGTAGAAGTCTCTGTGGATGTAGATACTAAGGAGCCATGACTGGATGAAAGCGCTTCCGTAGTATGCATAGCTGGTTCAAACATTTTAGACAAATCGCTTGAAGTCTCATCACGCTATAATGAGTGGTTTCATACACATATTTAATATATTTAAATTTTTCGTGTGAAAATTTTCTATTCAATATTCTAATACAAACAAAAAATTTACCAAGAACTTGGAAAAATGCATACAAAAGCCAATATGCGCACTTCAAATACGAAAACATGGAAATAGACATCATAACAATAAAGTAACATGACAAACGTTAAAAATTATACAAAATATGAATTTTAATAGCTAGCAAAAACTTATTATATTTATAATACATAAAAACAAAAGCGTACAAAAATCACTGCCTTTTATTGATTATACGTTTCAGTAAAAGTGTTTTAAATAAAGTGCGAATTGGGTTGGCAAGCAAACAATTCATAAATAATGTAGTAGCAGCAAAATAAATATTTGATTGTTTTAATTTTTTTTAATAACAGAATTGCAAAATTTTAATGAATTATTATATTGTACTTATATTGCAACCTGTTAGGGATCAAAAATATTTTTAAATCTTTCAACTTCTATCACGTAACTACCATTATATTAATTAATTCCTATTTATTTATTAATTCCTAATCGTTACACAACTATTAAGAGTTGTTCTAAAGGGCGTAGTCGAAGCTCGATCGAGTTTAAAAATTTTTGATAAAGGGTTTGATTTTTTTTATTTACATTAAGGGCCAGTTTTTCAGTGCTCAGTTATCGTCGTTTCTCAGTTAACCTTCGTTTAAACGACACATTGTGTTTTTCAGTGCTCGTTTAAACGGAGGTTAACCGGCCGATATTGCTCAGTTAAACTCCGGTAAATTTATCTTTTTAATAGATAAAGAAACAGCTGTTTCTTCGAGTACAGACATTTACCTTTGTTCAAAACTATGCTAATAATTTTGTTTATTTGCACCAGAACAGCTGTTCTCTTTGTAAAAATGAAAATATTGTCAAGTGCTGCCAGAAAAGGTTCAGGTATATGCTAAATATTCATTGAATTTACATAATTTCTGTATGAAATGTAGATAAGATACTTTTATCATAGATAAGTTAAACTCGCACTGTAAAACTCAAATCTCAGTTAACTTTTGTTTGCCGTTTAACTAATCTCCGTTTAAACGCCGTTTAAACGAGCACTGAAAAACTGGGCCTAAGTCTAATAGAAACTAAACCAGAAAGAGTGAAGTGAAAAACTGAAGGCTAAATTTAGAGCTGAATTCAATGGGTAGATAACACTGATACACACTGATACATTAAATCCGGGAATAGAATTTCAAGTATATATCTGGGCTAGCTGGGAAATTTAGTCCTCAAATGGGATGCATTAATATTTATTTATATATAATATATTTTAGTCCGAGACGATGGAGTCGGGAATGAAATTTCAGCTTCAAATTCACTCTACACGCTGAGAAATTGAGCTATAGCACAGATGAATTTATATTTGCTATGAAGTAGTTCCGGAGAACTGGTACGATTTTCCCCAATTTCAATAAAAATAGCCCATGATGACAGAGAATATTCATGCCAAATTTCATGACGATACTACTTTTTTTCTGTAATCGTGATTTCCACAGAAAGACAGACTGTCCAGAATGATGAAGTATAATCATATACACTTTTCTATACCTGCCACGCCTAATTTAATGCGTTTCAAGCATGTAATGCGTTGAAAGGATAAATTTATTTCAACGACCGAAATTTAAAGGTATTAAGTATCTCTCTCCATTTTTTAAGGGATCAAAAAGCCCCCACAGAAGGCGCGGGAAAAGATGGAGCAGTGCATAATTTTTTTTATATGGTTCACCTCGTCACCTGTCAGTGGAAATCACAAGGGAGGGGAAACTAAAGGAGATTTTTTTGAAAACGTGTAAAGAGACATGCAAGTTAAAAGCTATGGGGACAGTATTAATTCACGAACATATACATATGTATGTAGTTTCAATATTAGCTATTAAGAGTTTTGGGATACAAACAGGTTCTAATAGGTGTGTACTAGAAAGACAACCTAAAGAATAAGTAACTCTAATGTTTAGATTAATTGCACTAACAATTATGGGTGTCTACCTGCCTGTTCTAGGCTTTATGCAAAACACTTGGGGCTTAAGTCCAAAACTGACGTACTGGTCAAACATAACTATTGTCAAACCGATACTCACGCGGCATTAATATGGTGGCCTAAAATGTGTGCTACTTAACCCTGCCCTACGCCCATGAATCCGTAATGGGCGCGACTCAAACTATCGCTGTAACAGCATTAAACAAGTTGCATCATCCCGTCTGCGTAGGTATAGCTTCAGCTTACTCTTACACATTCCACCTCTGCAGCGCTAATCTTCGGATTACGAAAATCTTCATAAATGAAGCCATGGTAAAACTAAATGACAATATGCTGTGTGGCATGCATCCAGAAATTACACGGCAACATTAAAGAACGGGAGGTCTGGAAAACTCAAAAACTCTGCTCTAAACCTAGCTCACGAATCTGGTTTGCTAACAGGTCCAAACTAGAAAATGGCGATGATGAAGCGGGCTTTAAGGACCCAAATTCCAAAACGCTATACCAATGGGAGGAGCTTGTGACTACATTTCAGAACTTTTTGCCATAATATACTCCCACTATACCCTAAAGAACATCTTTGTATAAAAGTGCTATAGACTACTACCATAGAGATTATAATAGATAGAGGAACGCAGAGCCAATTGTTGTCCCGGATTTTCGATCCCTCTTATTTCAGCTTTGAAACAATCGTTTTCTTTTGTATAGCTATCGGCTTCATCAACATATGAAGCCTCTTTATCGAAGGCAACAGAAGTTTCATGTTCTGATAGATTTCTAGTATCTATAACATTTCTTATATAAATACAATGTTTATAAGAACTCGGCAAAAAAAATGTCGAAAATAAAATGTATAGCATTCGTACTCTATCTATTATAATCTCTATGCTACTAGGAAGAGAAACTGAATCCAATCAGTACTGATACTAGTGTCAATACTGAATTTTCGTCCAAGAATTGTTGTGAGCTCTGGGCCCGGTTCTCCCGGGCCTGCAATTCATTTAACATCTCCTTCTAAAAGTTTTTAGTTAAGGACTTTTCACCAGAGATTACAAGGGAATTTCAATCTTCGGTCACGTCGAAAAAGCGTTTTGTCTTATTTTGTTATTAATATTATTACATAGGGCTTTCGAATATAAAACATGTACTTGGCAACGTATTTTACATATAATATAAAATATTTACGATGTAACCAAATATACAATTAACAAATTAATGTAAAATGAAACTGAAATTAAAAAATTAAACTGTGAAATGTAATTTTTTGAAAATCTTTTGGAAAAAGGCAGATAATATACCTGCATACATCCAACAGCAATTTCACCGTTCATTTTTAACAAAAAAAAAAACTAAAACGACATTCAAATAAATGAAATTTGTATGTCTAATTTCATGAATTAAATTATAAAATTTTAATAATTATTAAAGTACATATAGTAAGTATAAAATATAAGTTTTTGGATCAAAATACTTAAAAAAATGTAAAACCATATATCGACTGTAAAAAAAATCACTTACAGATCTATGTCTTTGATGAGTTCTGAACACAGAGCGCTGACGTGTTAAGGACGCATGCCGCACCTAATTTGTTGCGTAATGTTGTTAAACAATAGAAATAAGTTTTAATTGAAGTTGAACTAAATAAAAGAAAATCGAATATATGTACATATATTCCGACTACGTTTTCGTTTCATTCTGATACTTTTTTAAAAATAATTACATATGTAGTCGTATATATTATAATCAGAGCCTGAAAATAAGTACTACCGAAACGAGCAATTTCACCTTTGAACTCCTAAAATTTAAAACTTTAACTAGTTAAAAGTATCTTTTATATTTTACTTTTAAAAATTTATAAAAGTTAAAAGTCTTTGGATACTTTTATACGTACATACTAAATAGAAATATGTTGGCAAAACAGTTTTAAGGATGGAATCATTGGTGAACACTTCGAAACTGTGAAAAATTTGAATACATATTTTGCGGCATTCGTTCGTTACAACGAAAACAAAACACAGCGTGACAGCTGATAGTTCAGGGTTATTGCCTAAATCCACAAAAGATTAACTTTTTGGGATGAAGTGATTTTTCTTTAATGACTCTTGAAGATGATGTTGAGTGAAGCAATGCCCTAGGATATCAATGGTACGCAATGGTATTGCATAATATTGGATATTGTAGACCATACCATGACGAGTCCCTCTCTGCTATGATGGCGTTTAAAAAAAGCAAAAAATCTTTCGCAAACCATGGAAAAAAAAAGGTACCCATCACCAATGTTTTTGTCAAAGAAAATTACTTCTCCAATCGTTTGCGTTTACACTTTATGGTACAACCCTTTTTTGTGGTCTATTGCAAAATTGAATCTTTATTGTTTTCAGGCAGCAGTACCGGACTCAATTCAATGTACGGAGCTCGGCTATCAATTCTGGGAATAGCTATTTAAGGTTTCTAAGAAGCTCGGTGGTCTCTGGCAGGGGACCCAAATTGCATCTGGATAGGCTTTACGCTTTGAAGGATGAAAGGAGGATGGTGTTGGTGCTCCACGGGGTTACAGGGACCAAAGACAACATTCTCAGAAGGCTCCAATGGGAGAACGGTTGCGTAAGGAATATCTCACACGGGAGGGCAACCAACGTAGGAAAGTTCGGTGAAGGAGCGAAGGTTGGTGTAACGCTGACGGTTTGGTACCCGAAAGAAGACGAAAGATATTCTAACACCGAGTCCGCCAGGAATGTTACTCATTCCTTCGAGATGTAAAACCGGGACGGGAGTTGGTTCCGCGCGGAGAAACACTGCGGGTGTTTGAGTTAGACTCTCATAACAGTAGAGCGGCGTCAGCTGTGATGATGCAACACTTTGGGGAGGATGAGCTAGACATAGCTTTGTGCAAGAGCCGTGGACACTCCATGGCAGTATTAAGGGACTCTGGTGTAAAGGAACTGGCCTCCTTTTTCCGCTAGTTGAAGGCAAAAAACGGGCCTGCGTACTGGTGAGACATGGCGTCCGAGCGATACTCATAACCTATGTTCTCAGGACCTAACTGGAAATCGCAACCAACTGTCGAGAGGTGAATGTGATTATGGTTGTGATGTTAACGCGATGTCGTCAAAAGGGGGTCTGAATCCACTTTTGTAAATGCAATCAGAAGTGAGCTTATTGACCTAACACTGGCAAATCTTGGAATGATAGAAATCTTGGCTGTCGAAATGGAAGGTCCAGGAAAGGCTAACCATGTCTGATAATAGGATATTCAGTTCGATGTCGACTATGGAATGAGAATACCGAGAAATACAGCAGAAGTGGAGATCGAAGTGAAGAGGGAGTGCCCTGTTCCCTGGTGGAACGAGAAACTAGAATCCATGTAGCGGGAAATAAGAACACGCTTACATGACGCACAAAGATGCTGTGACGTGGGCTAATTATAAGGAAAGGAAAAGACGGTTAAAGAAGACCATTCGACCAGACGGTTGGAGGAAGACCCAGACATTAAGGGACTTCTGCTCCAACACTAAGGATCTCTCTGACGTATTATATATAAACTGCAGAAGTTGATATCAAAGAATCCAGTGTCTGAGATGGGACACTGATCTATTCAGGAAATAAGAAGACAGTCTATTCAGGAAATAAAAAGACAGGTACTTTCCTTGCATCATCGGATAGAATAAGGCCTGGACATCGCTGCACAGGTGGTCTCACAGGTCAACAAGCACCGAGGAAGAAGGGATAGTGACTATAAAAGACGTAAGAGGTGCGGTTTTAACATTCTCCCCGACCGGACGATAAAGTAGGTCCTAATCATCAATACTACAAAGACTTGTGTAGGGTCTGCTCTATCCACTATTTTTCCAATCTTCTTTTCGTTTTTTTATATTTTTTTCCTTCTCTTAATTCGCATACTGCCACTATTATTTTGATTCATGTATATCTATAAATATATGTATCTATATATCTATGTATATCTTTATGTATATCTTGTATTTTTTTAATGAGATTTATAAATTTAAATATGTTACCTGATTTATGGTTTTCATTTAGTTATAATATGTTAAATAACTTTTTCTTTACTTGTAATATTTCGTTGCTGGATCTTTATTTACTATAAAACAATAATTTTCTTATTGTACCCCATATAAATTTTTTTAAATAAATGAAATAAAAACCAGAAAGAGTGTTAAATTCGGCCTGGCCGATGTTCGTATACCCTACACACGTTTACTTAAAAATTGGGCGTGCCAATGGTCTATTTTTTTCCTTTTCAATCTCAAATAGCCAGTGATGACAGAGAATATTCGTGTCAAATTTGGTGAAAATATCTCTATTCGTTCTTCTGTAACCGAATTTTATTTAATTAGTGGGCGGACCACGACCATTTGTGGTAGTCTTTTTTTGGTCAGAGACAGTGTACTTCTGGACAAAATTTCGACCGCAAATTCGTTTTACAACCTGGGAAATTGAGCTATAAGCATGGATGAATTTATATTCACTATAAAAAGTAGGCGTGGTAATGATCCGATTTTGCCCATTTTCAATAGCGATGAGTTGCTAAGGTTAAACAATATACGCGCCAAATTTGATAAAAATAATCTATTCGTTCTCCTGTAATCGAGTTTTCTTTAATTAGTGGGCGGACCACGCCCATTTTGTGGTGATCTCTTTTGGTCAGAGACAGTGGGGCTTCTGGACAAAATTTCAATCCCAAATTCGTTCTACAAGCTAAGAAATTGAGCTATAAGCATGGATGAATTTATATTCACTATAAAAAGTAGGCGTGGTAATGATCCGATTTCGCCCATTTTCAATAGCGATGAGTTTCTAGTGATATACAATATTCGTGCTAAATTTGATGAAGATATCTCTATTCGTTCTCTTGTAATCGTTATTTCCACAAACAGACAGACAGACAGACGGACATGGCTAAATCGACTCAGGAGGTCACGCTGATCAAGAATATATATACTTTTCTATACCTGTCACGCCTCCTTTAATGCGTTACAAACGGAAGCAGTAAGTGAATATACTCCATTCACTTCGTGTGTAGGGTATAAAAATGAAAAAGAATGGACCGATTACGACGACTTTCGTCCAAAATCCACGGCAAAAAATAACTTTTTTCTTATTAAGTGATTTTTCTTTAATGGCTCTTGGATTTTCATCTCCCCATATGCGACAATATTGCTTATTGATATGTTCATCCAATTGCATGTGAGCTTCATAGCTGTACATGGTGTTGCGTGAACAAATGCATCAATTGAACGATGTTCTAACAATCAATTAGCGAAATTTCTGCATTGCAAATGATCAAGTTCTTTCAATTCTTCTGTTAATTCTGTTGAATTCTGAAAGCATGTGAATGCAAATCCTTATTCCAAATTCGCCACAAACTGCCATAAGAGATGCTCAATTCTGGGAAACGAGGTGAGTTTTAAGGGGCATTAGCAACACTTTCACGAACAGCATCAATATTTTCATTCGAGTGAACTGTTTTGTCTGCCAGACTTTGGTTTATCATAAACAGTTTCACCAAATTTTTTAATCAAATTTCGAATTGTTTATTTCGATGGACAAACATGTATGCCGAAAAATTCACATCATGTGCGATGGGTATTCTTTGTTGTAAGTAGTAGTATTTAAAAAATGTAATGGGTTAAACTTTATAAGGTCGAATCGAATACGAGTCCATTGTCAACAGCAACACAATCAGAAATCTGAGTGGATATAAATATCAAATACAAGAGTGATATTTTCAATTGCAGCTACATTTCACATGATCTTGATCTTATAATGTCGGTGGGTAACCTACATATAACTCCGTCCCAACATGATAAAATTAAAAATGAAGAAGTTAAGTGGAAAGGTAAAAAATTAGTTTCTTGCCGATATCACTAAAACTAGAGCTGAGAGAAAAAATATCATATTGGGAATCTACGTAAGAATTCCAATAAAAAACTCTTCACTTTTATTTCTGAAGGACATTAAACAAATTTTTGTAAACTAGTTTTATTACTTCGCTTCACAAGATAGAAGTAGTATAATCCAGTAAATCCTAATTCAATTGAAATATTGTGCTTGTGAAGATACGCTTTGAGGACTAAAAGTGTAAAATTATGTGGACAAAAGTGCGGACGTGTTTGCCGACAAACTTTTTCACTGATGTATAACTCAATGGTTATACTTTCACTGAATTTAATATTTATTTACCAATCGCACTATGAAACTATTGGGAGTGTATATAAGTTCTCGTCGTTTTCCTTAAGAGGGTTGTCATTTTACGTGTACACATCTGGGAATATAATGCCCGATCTTGTTGTAAAGCTAAGCCTTGGATTACAAGTATTAGTGTAAGTTGAACCTTAAACAACATTGTTCTCTTTGCCTCTAACAGGTTGAATTTAGAAATTTCCTGCGGGAAATTTTATTGCACTATTATTTTCAAAGAAGAACTTATGCTTTGCATCTGGTGGAACCAGCTCGGCGTTTGTATTACGAATTGCTGAAGCCTAATGTAACCATCACAGGAGAATGTTATCGACGCCAATTAATGCGTTTCAGCCGAGCTCTGAGAGAGAAAAGACCGCATTACAGAGGGAGACACGACAAAATAATAATTATACAGCACGACAACACTAGACCTCATGTTGCAATCGTCGTCAAAACCTACTCGAAAAAGCTCAAGTGGGAAATCCTTCCTCACCCGCCATATTCACCAAACATCCCTCTGACTACCACTTGTTTTACTCGATGACTCACAACCTGGCTAAGCAGCGCATCCGATATTAATATGCCATCAAAAATTGGGTCGATGACTGGATCGCCTCGAAAGAAGTCTCCTTCTTCCGTCGTGGAGTCCAAATGTTGCCAGAAATATAGAAGAAGGTAGTGGCTCTGAATGGCAAACAATATTTCGAATGATGTGCTCTTTTTCATTTTTCCAAAAATAAAAAATTATTTTTAATAAAAACCGACGAGAACTTATACTTATCCCAATATTATAAATCTGTTATAATAAATAAAATGAATGAAGAGCTTCATTTAAATTATTAATTAAATAATAAATATATTTTTCACATCTTCTTCGCTTAAATTATATCATCTTCTACTCAGTACAGTTGTTAGCGCTTTAAAAGAACCATTGATACTTGTATAGCTGGAATAATAAGAGTAACTTAAAAAAAAACACTTTTAAAATCAGAGTCTAACAAATAACTAAGCCAAAAATTTATAATTGTTCGTATTTAAAGCTTGACGTACGCTGTCACATGATGACATTAAATTTATTTTCAAGTAAGCAAATTTTATATCATTCGCCGTTTACGAAGGAAAAAGCGCACTCTCCAGATCGGAGTATATATTAGTACATTCTGCTTCAATGGAAGTATCACAAGAATCGCTTTTTAAAATTTAGTCGTACGAGCGACTCCATTCTCTTAATATTTGCTCCAACTTCAAGAGATGTGCCTAAAAATAATAAATACAAATAAATATTAATTTTTTAAGCATAACTTCATATTTCAAATGTCAGCGAAAAGAAATACTTTCAATAAACTCACAAATGATCGTTTCTTTCTCTCATCCGATAATATAGACCCAAGGAAACTGAACCGAGGATCAAAATACCGAGAGTAGTGTTGGAAACGATTCATTTTTCTTCTTCTTCCAGACGATTCTTCTTCCAGATTTCTCGATTCGCCCTTATTTTTATGGGGAAACATTGAAGTTGAGTTTCATCATCAAGTCTGAATGGTTACTATTTTTTTCAGAACGTGTATAGTCGAGCTGCACACCTTATTTGTTGGTTACCATTTTTATAGAGACTTTGTCATTTTGTATGGAATATTCCTCAACATTCATTTCATTATCCGTATTTTGCTCATCGCTCCTCAGATGTTTTCATCATCCTAGCGCGATTATCGGTTGTTCTTATTTTGTAAACATTTCCAAGTTTTTTCTTTTATTAGGTTGAAGCATGGATTTTCATCAACTCCATTAAGCCTGCAATATTTAAAAAAACAGTAAAAAATTAGCTCTCTTGAGAATCAAGAACTTTTTTCACAACATACCTACTTTGTTGATACTTCTTTGGACACATTTTATGAATTTGCCCAATACGTTCCTCTTCAGTCTAGTAGTAGTCCATTTTTAGCCAAACTTTAGCCATTTAGACATTTTAGCTACCAAACTTTTTGAATTCAGGCGAATATTGGTTGCATATAATTTGGATTGTTAAAAAGTCCGAATGGAGAATTATTTATGGCTAAATTCCAACGCAGTATTTCATAAATTGATCTTTAGAGATGTTTGTTAACTGTATTGATATTTCTTTGTATTAATATTATCTCTATCAATTTTAATTTTATGCATAGTTTCGTAATGTCTTTTAACAGTGTAAAATCGTTTGTCTTTACATTTTTTTCCACACTTAAGACACTTTGATACTTTTGACTCACCATCGTAGCATGATGTTCCACTACAACGTACAGTGGTGAACAAAACATACGCAACTAAAATGTGTATGTGAATATGGTTCCGCAGTAGCTAAACTTTTTTGAAAAAAACGAGTGAAAGAGTTTTACGTACATAAGGCACAGCACTTTTTCTGTTAAAAGTTTGACTGATTAGATTTCAATAAATTTTTAAGAAAAAACTCAAAGTCTTGAAAAAACTCTCAAATAAAGCAAATGCAACTCATGCAGAAGTAAAAAAAAATGTTGCGCTGTAACGGTATGTTTGTCTAATGCTTTCTAAAGCTTGAAAGAGCAGTCCTCCAAGAGATTGTTTTCTATTCATATTTTCGGGTAAGCAGTTCCTTTTTTCGAAATCAACGGCTTCTTTCTGGGAACTCTACCATGTAATCCACTATCATGAAAAGCGCGGCGAATGGCACTCACGCTTGCTCTCTCTCTTCTGGTTACTTTTTCGATTTGTATAGTGCTTTCAGCAGGATTTTTCCTTTCCGTTCTAACAATTCCCCTCTTTCTGCACCTGAAAGATTCTTTGGTCTGCCGGAAAGCTGACTATCTCCAAATTTCTTCATTATATTTTTTTATGATCTCTTTCTTATTGTGGGTCCTGCCATTAGTTTCACCAAATTTTAAGCAATGATTTGCCTTTTTTACTTAATTTTACCACAAGCTAGCGAGTTTTAATTGCAGTTTCTTTGTTTATGTTTAAAATTTTTTGAAAACGAAGATTTTTTGTTAACAGCTTAAAGTTTTCTATGCAATTTAAAGGAATATTTCACTGACTGGCGGAAAAATGTTTTTCTAATCCCACCTTGAGCTGCTAATTCCGGAATATGAGCTTTTGCTGCCAACGTGGAAGTTAGCGCTTAGCAGACATCAACAACGTCTACACAAACTCATCGGTTGGTAAACCGTTCTCAAAAACAGTTTGAAAGCTAACTAATTTTCAGGTCTGTAATCTGTAATCTGCGGGCGAGCTAAGCGCCCGCTTAAATCCTTAAGCGACATTAACCACTTAGAACTTCCATGACTCTTGATGATAGTAAAAGGCATCAGTCTACGTAAGGCCTGAAACGCTTCAAAGCAAGAATCAACGCAAGACACTCTTTCTCTGAGGCACTGTCATTGTGTTGGTGTCGGTTCAACATGTACGAGATGAAAGCAATTGGCCTTTCATTATTCTCATGATCGACTTAAAATAATACGGCGCCAATCCCAACGATGGAAGCATCGCATTGAATATTAAATCGCCGAAGGCTTTCCAAATCTGCACCATGGTAAAGTTCCTGATCTAGATATGGACATAAATGAAACATTATCCGATTAGTTTTTTTTATATAGAACGTCGACTTTGCCAAATATTAAATGTTTACTACCATTAGCAGTTTACATGCTAGCAATGGTAGTAAGTAGTAGTAGTAGTATCGTATTTCTGGAAGATCGCATTGTTATACAAGCTCTCTACAACCTTTTCCCAAGATACTAATTGATGCACCGAAATCCAGAAGTCCTTTCACTACTCGGTCTTCATCGATATAAGGTCTACGATATTTTCGGTCTGTTGAGTTTCACGCTGCTAAAATTATTATTTTTACTTCGTTTAATTCCTTTCAGAATATTAATTCATATCCGAAACGACCCAAAATAAAGTGATTGAAACTTTTCCTCCATATGATAATAATAGAAGCAAGTTTATAATAATTTACTGCCTATACTTCTACAGAAGGGAGGAGATATCATAACACCGAAATTATCAGTAATTTTGAAAAGCAGTCTAGGCAAGGTTATATATCTAGGACTTGGAGTTAAGCTCCATCCGCGTCAGCATGCATAGCCAGAAAGTATATCAATTGAAACCGAACTGTATCAACTGACAGTCATAATCCGAGAATCTCTAGAACCAACAGGTGGCCCTCTGTGCCTTTCTATATATGGAAGACGCCTTTGACAAAACGTGACATGGATCGGTTAAGGACGCATTTATTCCCTTTATTGATTAAATTCTTCCTGTCAGTTCTATTGGAACAAACACCTCTACACCGCCATGTTTAGATGCGCACAAAGAGTGATCTCAATAGAATTCAATCGAGAAACGAAAAAACCAGGGTGGGAACCGAAGGAAGAAGTCAAAAGAACCTTACAAATCTTACAGAATATCTTTGAAATTTGGAACGGGCAAGCTAGTTTCTTATAAATTAACATAAATGGTACAACATCTATATATATAAAATCCCTATGCGTTTCTGTTAGCAAAATATGTCCGGGACTTTTTTTTGGACTTCCACATCTCTTAGAAACCTGAAATTTTTCACAGATGTTTCTGGGCATCTAATGTTGATGAGAAAAATCACAAATTTAAAAAATCCAAACGGCTTCGCCATTTTTTGCAAAAAATCGGATTGTGAGGAAATTTGTATTTTTTTTCCTAGATTGTGGTGATTAATTTGTCAGATTTTATTATGAAAAATTTTACAATTTAAAAATTTAATAATTTAAAAATTTAATAATTTCAAAATTTAATAATTTTTCATAATAATTTAATTTCATTGAATTTGTTTTGTTTGTGACTATTTTTGGCGGTTTTGTGTATAGTTGCTTAGAAAATGAACATTAGTATATCGGAAGGTGAGCGATATCATCTAAGACTACTTCTATTACATGTGACAGGAGATATCAGTTTTGAGAACTGTGCACGGGGTCACATTCAAAACATTCAAAGAGGCATGCAGGGAGTTGGGCATCTTAGAAGAAGATTCTGTTTGGGAAGCCACACTGGCTGGGAAGCCAGAGAATTGTTTGCTTTAATCTGTGTTTTTGGGTCGAAGGAGACCTACCTGGAAAACACCCGGATCATTCTAGAACACACGTAGACTGTGAAAATTTAGCCCTACGCGATGTCCAAGAAATTCTTATTTTACATGGTAAAAATTCTACAGACTTCGGTATTAAAACTCCACTCCACTCCATGATGCCGGAGCAGCACTTGATATAAATAACCAAAAAGCAACAGGTCAAGATATGGTCGAATGTTTAAACGATGAACAGGGTGTTGCTTTAATAGAGTTATAGATGCAATATACACATCTAGCAGATCATCAAAATGGTTTTTCCTAGATGGACATGGGGGAAGTGGAAAAACCTACCTATACAAAACCCTCTTGAGAGTGGTGCGAGGAAAGGCGATTCCATTCCCAATTAAAACTGCCAGTACCGCTGGTGGAGACGACGGTTATCACAAAAAATGTTGTTTTTAAAGAAATATTCTAAAACAATATTTGAATCAAATTCAAACAATCGATATTAATTGCGATTAATTTTTTACTTTTCATGCTACAAAATAAATAAACCAAAAAAGTGTAAGGTGAGAAAGTCCAAAAGGCTTCGCAATTTTTGTTACGAAATAAATAAAAAATAATAACCTCCTGGCGAAGTCAGGCTTATATACTAGTTTTATATAACAAATGCTGAATGAAATGTCAAAATGACGCGACGCTTTTCCTGAATGACTTTCGCATGTGTGAATGAAGGTTTGATGAGGCAATAAGATAAATAATTTCGTTCTTTTTGAAATACGAATGACGATTATTTGGATATTGTTCATAAAAAAATATTAAAATCGGGATTAAAAAAGTGGGAGGTGGGGGTAGGAGGCTGAAATATACTTTACGATCTATTTTCATATCTACCAAATATACATAGAAAATCTCATAAAAATCGGCTGAGTCGTTTGGGAGTAAAACGGGAGTAACATTCGAAATAGCATACGAGTTAGCCAAAGGGATGGAATCAACAGGAGAGCAACTAAGAGAAACGAGACCAGGATGGCATGGCGAAATAGCTCACATAAAAAGTACCTACAACAGCGAGAGACAAACACATCGTGGAGGAACTGTAAAGGAAAATTAAGGTATAATTACGTTCGGAAAACCAAATGTTAATAATTTAGATTATAAAAGTCAACAATTAAATTCTTTAGGTTATGTAGTGAATACAAATGTATACACGTCATCAAATAGAGCAACAGAGCTGAAAATGTCAAGATTATTGTAAACAATAAATACTTAGAAATGGAAATTGATTCGGGAGCATGTTCATCAGTTATAAATCTTGGTTGTTATAATGATGTTCGTTACGGAAATAAAATTCTGCATATTAAAATTGAATTTAACATTGTTACGTGTCATGAAGTTGAAATAGTGGATGTTAAGTGTTTTGATGAAAAGGAATATAAATTGGAATTGGTTATAATTCGGATAGAAACTGCACGCCACGGTAGGATCGTGGTTGCCTTGACGTTTCATTTCCATCGTGGACAATATTAATATGCCAAATACAAATATTGAAGTTTCCAGATTAAAATTGGCTACGGTTTTCTCCAAATTCTTCAAAGAACGAATTATTGCATAGAGCGTGCAATTTATGCGTGCGTTTTATGCACGAGGCATAAAATACGAAGAGAAGTAAGATATTATTGCCCAATAAGATCTGCGAAATCTGCATTATGTGTTGAAAATTGTTGTGTTGAAAACTATTGGGTCGGCAAGAAAGTAATTTCGGTTTTTTTTAATCTGAAACAAAACGACTTTTTATTATATACAAAAAAAAAATTTTTTCGATTGTCAAATTTTGTTACAAATTTATATACAGAATTTAATCAATCAAATATTTTCCATTCTGTTCGATCCATTTGCCATCTTTCTGGTATCTTCATTATTCCCCGTTCATAGGAGTTCTGATTTTTACCAGATAATATCGTATATTCTACACTTGTGTCAAGATTTTTTCCAATCCTCGAAGCACTTAAAAAAATAATTTTTAGTGGTCTTGTTCATTATTTTGTGGTTTTTGGCCAAAAATTCGCGCGAAAGCAGCGATGTGTGAGCAGGGGCGTTATCATGGTTCAATAGGCAATATTCGCGCAAATTGCACATAACTTGTATGTAATATTCCGTATTGACCGTTCTACCCTGTGGCAAGAACTCAAGATGCACCACGCCCCTTGCAATCGAAGAAAACTGTAAGTAAAACCTTCACATTCGACCGAACTTGGCGCGCTTTTTTAGGTTTTGGCTCGTGCGGCAGCTTCCATTTGATGATTGAATTCTGGTTTCCACGTCATAACAATAAACTCATAATTCATCATCAGTTATGACCCTCTGGAGTCGCGGATAGACTTGAACAGCTCCTTAGCAATGTTAATGCGATGCTGATGATCGAAATTGAACAATTTTAGTACGAATTTCGTTGTGAACAGTCTCATGCACGAATCAATATGTTTAGGTCCTCAGCAACTTCTATATGCTAGAGTAAACATTCGGAATGCGTGTTCATCAGTTATAAATCCACGCACTCTTTGTTTTTCACACAAAGTTTAATACAGATTCTTTGATCCATTTTATGGATCGCTCTGCTTCAGACTTCCGGATATGCCAGTGTCTTCCAGGCAGAGATTTTGCCATCTGCAATGCCAATTATATCCCGAACCAAAAGATAGGAATCGCAGTACTAACAGGTCACTGGATGGAAGGAAAACACGCAGGACGACTGGGTCAAGGCTACAACTCATTCTGCCGAAGCTGCAAAGACATTAACGTGATTGAGACGGCAGCGGTAGTGCTCTCTGCAGATGTCCTGATATATGTCGCAGCAGAATGACCTTCCAGGGAAAACCCTACTTTGACAATCTTGTTAAACTCTCGAAAATCAAACTTGACAGTCTACTCTAGTTTTTAAACAGGACGAAGTGTTTGTAGTAGTCCAACAGCTTAGTATAGTGGTACTAAAATGGCACATCTGTGCTACTTAGCCCTGCCTTTCGAAAAAATGTTAAAGGGGCACCACTCAAACTAACTACCTAACCTGAAGTTAATTGGTTCCGATACATTAACTCCAGGAATGGATTTCAACTTTAGAACTGGACTACCAGCTGAGAAATTCAGCACTCAACCCGAATGCATTAATATTTACTTAAATAGTGGTAACTACTCAAGTGGTATTTACTTAAATAGAGTAACAGTGGTGGAAATTGGATACAAGAATATTCATGCCAATTTTCATTACGACGCTTGTATGCAAAGGAATTTTTTTTTGGGTGTATACGAGTATAGTTGGCGGAGTATTTAATATCGGCAATAAAAGTATTATAACGCCAAGGCATTAGGACGTAACACCGTAATATTAGGATTGGTTTCTTTCAAAAAGCGAAGTTCGAAGGCCAATATTAGGTACCCTTTTATGATCTATCGATTGAATGTAGACTAGACGTATTCCGGAAATATGGGGAAACTGAATTGACCTACTGAATGAAACTGACGTGATATTCTACACAGGTATGAATGACAGTGCTGCCAACTTAAAATAAAAAGATTTGCTCAAATATCAGCACTCGCGCAATTCAAATTCAAAATTGGCTTTACTTTTTAAACAGACCTCGTATATATTGATAAATAGTATTTACCAGCTAGCTACTACCAGCTCAAGATCAACGGCTCGCAACAGATCAGGAGATACGGTTCACAACGGCTCTCGCTGTTGAAGCAAGCTCTCGCGATCGGGACGGAAAGGGTTAAATCTTCTCTTGCATCTCTACATTTTTTCCACGATCTCTAAACCTGGCAACACTGTGTCATACTCTGTGGCAACAACTGTAGGATTAACTACAAATGTTTTAAACATTTGTGTTTTCTAAGGATTTCATAAGAAAAACAATACTGGGCCAACATCAGTGTCAGTGAGTGTACAGTTTTATTTATTTGGATTTATTAATCCGAATAAATTTGTATTGATTCGACGATTTTAAGGTGATTATTTAAAACGTAACACATTTAGTTTAGCATAAATGTGATCATTAAAGATCCATATTTTTTGGCAGGTTTGGCATACGCAAAACAAAAACCCGACTACATTACGTTGAAACAAAATTTGGAATAATTATATAAAATGCTCAGCACTTGTTTTCTTTGACTTGAAATGGTAATTTGCAATTACATACCTTTTCGATATTACGGCGGAAAGTTGATGGAACTGGGATTTTATTGGGATTTAATTTGACTTGACGCACAATATCGTTTATCATCTCTACAAACGCTGCACTTTGACATTGTGACAAAAGATCCTGTGCTTGCTGAAAAGTGAAAATTATGACAATTTTACCTTCTCTTTGAAGAATTGCATACCAGTTTATTGGCTACATCCACCGGATTAACATCGGTTATATCGAATTTAAAAGTTATTGTTTTTGGCTTATTTTCCATATGACAATCAATTACGGTACCATTTTCGATTCCAGTTACACTTAATTTTGGTATGCGCTCATTAGCATTGCGATTCGAACGACGTGACTTTTGTAAACGAACTTTTTGTTTCTCCTGCTGATTCACACCAGACGAAGCGTTAGGTGTGGCGGAGGGTTGATTTGTATTTCGTGATGGATTCTGTTGAACCAGAGGCGATGCTATAAGCTGTTGTCTAAACGGATCAGTTTGTGGTGCTGGAAATTGAGTTTGATTTTGATATGACAGAGGTTTTTGTCGGATTTGTCTATCAAATTGCTGATGTTGTTGAAGTGGTTGTTGTGAAAATTGTGGAGATTGTTGTTGAGAGTTTTGTTGAACAAAAATATTTTGCTGTTGAGTCAATTGCTGCTGCTGCGCCATATGCTGCTGCATGAGTTGTGGTTGTTGTACTGTTTGCTTCTGATGCACAAATTGCAATGGCATCTGAGGCATCATTTGTTGATGTTGCTGCACTGGTTGCTGATTTTGCGGCATGTTCTTTTGTGCAAATTTCGGTTGTTGCAAGACTGTTTGCTGTTGCTGGTTTAAATGTTGTTGTTGTTGCACTACATTTTGATGCTGGATAGGTTTTTGGTTTGTCAACTGGTTTTGCTGAGCTAGTTGGGTATTTTTTTGGATAATCTGTGTAGCTACTTGATTTGCTAATGGATCAGTGATTATAACCGGTGGCGACTGCTGATGCATTTGATGCTGCATTAATTGTTGTGGCAAAGGCTGTTGATTTGGATAATGAACAGTCTGCTGAATTGGTTTGTGCTGAACTGATGATATGTTTGTACATGACGAAGTTGGTGGTTTTGTGGTGTGGTTCGGAAAAAGTATGGTTGGCTGCGATTGTATATTTTGAAGTGTGGTTTTTTGTTGTTGGGGAGTAACAGCAGTTGCCCCACAAGTGGTAGCAGACGAATTCACAAGCTGCTGTTGTACGAAGTACTGTGCTGCTTGTTGTTGTTGTTGATAGAAAGTATTTTGCAACTGTTGCTGAAAAGATATTTGTTGTTCATAGCTATTAATTCCGCATGGCTGTGTTAAAATGGGCGGCAAATTTGCTTCTTCAAAATGTTGTAAAATTTGGGGTTCCATGTGTATATCTGTCATGTGTGGTTCCAATTTAGTATCGGAAGATACCGCTAATTGTTCCTTCCCTGTCCGTGGTATTTCAAGGATTGAGCGTATATCATCAGTTTTCTTTTCAGCACTTAAAGTGATAACTCTGGGTTCCAAAGTTACTGCCAAAGGTTCCCCCTTCACCTTTCCCGCCACATATTCCTCGTCTTCTTCAGAATCTCCGTCTTCGTCCTCATCCTCCTCTTCAGCGTTAACAGGTAACAGCATTTCTCGTTGCTTTTGCAAGGCTAGTTTTTCTAGGCGAGATTTTTCATTTTGAAGTTGTAGTTGTGTTTGACGTTGTTTTCGCTCCTTCAATAGAGATACTACTTGTACTTTAAGCAGTTTAACAACCGCACGAGAATCTTCCTCACTTATAATATTTTCTCTATGCATATCCTGACAAATAGCTTCACAATCATCATTTTTGATGTCGAATTCAAATTGTATGGCTTCGTTTTCTTTATGTTTCGAGGAACGTTTTTTCGGATCAAGAAAGCGTAAACGAAACTCTACTATGTTCTGTTCGGGATTATTTATAAAAGACTCTGTAGTCGTTGGTTCTAGACGAATGCCAATGTCTTCACCAAAGAACTCTGAATTAAGCAACTCCTTACAGCTAGGGCGAGCTTCAGTTTTTAATTCAATACACTGTTCGATAATTTCACGAACCTTTGGATCTTCAACTTTAGTAAGTGCCGCTGGTTTAATTCCAGATATTACCTTCTTATAAATTTGAGCAGGTCCTTTACATTCGCTATAAGGATATTCTGACACTGCCATTTCAAGCATACACATACCAAATGCATACACATCAACCGATTCATCGTAATGCTCTTCATACATTTCTGGAGCCATAAATTCTGGCGTTCCAATCACAGACTTGGCATGGGAACGATTTTTTAGGGTAGCCAAACCCAAATCGCCGATTTTTACACTGCCAGTTGTGCCGGTTATAAAAATATTATCACATTTTAAATCGCGATGAATTATAGGTAATGGACGAGTGTGTAGAAAATGTAAGCCCTTCAATATTTGACGACACCAAGATTTCAGAACTTTTGGGTTAATTTTTTTGAAACGTTTTAGATACCTAAAAATATACGTTTTAAATATTCGGGTTTTCTAACAATTTTTTAACAAATGTGTCCACAAGGAGATTAGAATATTAAAAAAAAACCAGTAGGATGGAGAGCTGTTTTAGAAACCTACTACTTTCACAAAATAATTAATAATTTAATCAAAAACCAGAAAGAGTGTTAACTTCAGCCTGGCCGAAGTTCATATACCCTACACACGTTTACTTAAAAATTAGGCGTGGCAATTTTCTGATTTTTTTCCTTTTCAATCTCAAATAGCCTGTGATGGCAGAAAATATTCGTGCCATATTTGGTGAAAATATCTCTATTCGTGCTCCTGTAATCGAGTTTTCTTTAATTAGTGGGCGGACCACGCCCATTTTTGGTGATCTGTTTTGGTCAGAGACAGTGGACTTCTGGACAAAATTTCAACCGCAAATTCGTTCTACAAGCTGGGAAATTCAGTTATAAGCATGGATTAATTTATATTCACTATAAAAAGTAGGCGTGGTAATTATCCGATTTTGCCCATTTTCAATAGCGATGAGTTTCTAGTGATATACAATATTCGAGCCAAGTTTGATTAAGATATCTCTATTCGTTCTCTTGTAATCGTGATTTCCACAGACAGACAGACAGACAGACAGACAGACAGACGGACATGGCTAAATCTACTCAAGAGGTCACGCTGATCAAGAATATATATACTTTTCTATACCTGTCACGCCTCCTTTAATGCGTTACAAACGGAAGCAGTAAGTGAATATACCCTATTCACTTCGTGTGTAGGGTATAAAAAACAAAGAATTAATTAAATAAATAAATTTCACAAATTAAAAACATAAAATAATTTTTTTTTAGAACGATCGACGTATCATCATTCATTATAAATATTATCAACTATTATCATAAATATCAAGTCATGTAATAGGAAATGTCCGGTTTTCTTAAGGGCTGAGTTTGAGAGTTGATATTTCTGACATATAACATATAACGGTTTTTATACTTTTCTTATCATGAAGGTGCATCATTACCCTCTCAAACTCATAGTGCAATTCTTAACTCCTTTTTGAACCTTCTGATATAGATTAGCTTTCGTAAAGCAATGGGTAAGTAAAAAATATGAGTAATTTTCATGAGTTTCGTCGCGGAACCAATGCATCGCAGGCAGCTCGAAACATCAATGAAGTATTTGAAGAAGCTGCAGCTAATGAGTGGATCTTACGTCGTTAGTTTGATAAGTTTCGTTCTAGTGCTTTTAGCCTTAAAATTGAACCACGTGGAAGATCGGCGACTAATACCTGAAAACTCTTGTGGAAGCAGATACGTCTCAAACTATGTACGTGTGAACTAACAGCAGGGTTTAGCGTTTCTAATCCAACAATTTTAGAAATGCATATACCCTACACCCGTAGGATAAATTTATAGGTGACTTCTAATAATTTAACGGAACACCGGTATCTGTTAAATTATTATCAATGATCCGAGTTTTTTCATTTTGAATCCCTAACTCTCTGCCAGCCACCATATTCACCAGATCTTGCACCGACGAACTACCACTTATTCCAGGAAATGGACCAGTTCTTAAAAGAAAAATCCTTCAATTCTTAAGAAGCTGTGAAAGATGCCTTTTCGGATTTCTTTACCTCTCGCCCTTCAGGATTCTTCGCTGCAGGAATAAGAAAGTTACCGTTAAAATGGGAAAACACAATCGATAGCTTAGACGCATTTGATTAATCACATTGTTTCTTATTTGAGATATAATAAACTAAACTTTTGTTTCAAAATCGTACATTTCTTACTCAATGACCTGATATTTCAGTTAATAAAATTTTTATCGTGCCACCGCAAACAGTTTCTCGTATCAGTAACATGGAATTTAATTTAATTTCATATATTTAACATATTTAATACTTCTTCAATCCTTGTGAGTACACGAAAATATACGTATACATACGATTTAAGTGTGCCCGAAAGCATCAATTCAGTGACTAGAACAATATTTTTTTTCCTGGCCACAGTAAACTCCCAGTATGTGTAGAAACGCACAATATTCGGATGTTGTAATTTTTTAAGCATATCTACCTCCTCACGAAAACGTGCACGTTCACTTTTCTTAACTTGTTTATCCTTAAAGAAATATGTAGATCTATTCAAAATCATAACATATCGAATTCAATAATATTTACCAGTAACTCACACCAGGCCACAGCCACGCCTGTTTCCGTATCAAGGCCTCGGTACACAGTTTTAAAAGATCCACGTCCAACTTCTTTATCGTATTTAAAAAATCGTCCACATGGCGACATCGCTATAGGCTCATCGTCGTCTTCAGCGGAGATGTGTGATTTTGCAAGGGACCCAATTGATGGTACTGTTGTAGGCACATGGGAGGGCGGGGTATTTGGGGTTGATGATAATAAAGATCTAGGCGAAGCGATTGGTGGTACGTCTGAAGATTCCAGCGTAGACTCGTTTTGGTGTTGAGCTTCTGGCTGCGTTATGGGGGATTCATCTTCAGCTGTCTTATTCTTGCATACATCATCAAAACTTGCAGTTCCAGCGTTTTGTAAACAAGCTTTACTGACGATATTTATTTCAGCAATATGTTCCTCTATTTTTTCTTCAACTTTAAAACCGACACGTTTACCTCCAATAACGGAAGTTCCAATTACCTGACAATTATCCGTCGTTTCGTCTTTAATAATGTCATTTTCAGTTTCCTCCAAGGATTTTTTATTATTTTCCCCTAATTGGAGATCAGAAGAAGACACCTGAAAAATTCCGGGTTCAGGGATAATGGTTGCAAGGGATGTTGTTGAAGATGTTGTATTTGAACTGATACGAATTGTATTAAATGTGTCACGAAATTGCTCTTCCAAATGTTCGGCTTCCCGTGACAACATTTCAATATTGTCGTCATAGTCACGCGGAAATTCTGTCTCAAATTCAAAGTAGCTAGTATTTATATTTTTGGGGAACTGTTCGACACTCTTTCGAATAAAGCGCATATTTGGATTGAATTTTTGAACTGCCTTGCAAGTAGATGGAACCATGGCTGTATCATTATTCATCGTTGATGTAGTAGTAATCGTTTTCTTTTCATTAACTACTTCAGCTTCAATTTTTTGTTTCTGTGCAGATTTTTCTTTGCTGTCCTCGAAAGAAATTGTACCAAAGCGTCGACCACAGAATTGAGGTTGAATTTCAGTTTTGTTTACAACCTTGTTTTCATTCATGTTACAGTAATTTTGAACACTCTCTGCGAATAGAGTATTCCTAGATACAACTGTACAACATTCAGTTGTGTCTAGTTTAATTATATTGTTTTCTGTAGTCGGAGTTAAATTTTTTTTTATTGAATTGCGGGAATTAGATTTAGAAGATTCTTGTAGATATTGCTGCTGATTTTGGCATTCTGCATTCGCTAACTTGGTATTTATTTTCGCTGAGCAAGACCCCTGATGTTGGTGGGTAGTGTTAAGGAGTGCGTGACCATCGAAATTTAAAACTATTTTTTCTTTGCTATGGGCATTATGCTCCTGCTGCAATTTTCTACAAGTTTTAATAAAAAAGTGTTTTTTCTTTAATTCGGTGCCTTCACACTTGTTTATTGTGCGACCAATTCCACTATCCCGAGCTAAATTCAGAACTAATGTGGAGTTTGTGATCCTATCAAGGCAGCCTTTACTTAGAGCGTTGTTTCTAGAACAACCTCCTAATATAGTGCAAAGGCTATTGTTATATTTTATCCTTTGATCACCCAATGAGCTCCCTCCGAATTCTTGTAATACACGGCTTAGAAGGTTATGCGAATTTGTTTCTGTTTTAATTTTCGTTATTCTTTTTGTGGATTGTGATAAATGTTGAAGATATTGCTGAGAGGTTAAAGGTGCTGACGCTGAATTTTCACAAGTATTACGGAAACCACTGATTTCTTTATTGTAAACAGAATTCCTGTAAATATAAAGATAATATAAATATAAATTATAATATTTTATACACAGTATCGCTCATAAGTAATCGAACGATTCATATACATATGCGCAATTTAGAACGATTTAAAAAAAAAAGTAAAGCAGTTTCATCAAGTTTTGGTACACACTTGTATGCCTTATGATATATTTATTTAAAAAAATAATAATAACCACAAATAATACAAAAACTGAGGTCACTATGAGGTGAAGAGTGCTTCGGATCATTATCGTCGTGAAAAGTGAATCCTTCACCTATAATTCTAATTCTAAATCCTAAGGCACAGTATGTTTTTCTAGTATCCTTCCTTGTTGATTTTTTCGGTGATTCTGACAAGGTGGATCCTGCATCGAAACATCCCCAAACCATCGTGTTTCCTCCTACATGTTTAACTGTAGGCACGATACAGCCATCAGACATCCGCTTTCCGGTACGCCGACGAAAAAACACACGCCTGTTGGACCCGCAGATTTCAAATTTGGACTCATCAGTCTAAAATACATTCATTACATTGCTCTAATGTCCAATCTTTGTGTGCCTTCGCCCATTCCAATCGCTTTTTCTTATTTACAGGCCGAAGTAAAGGCTTCCTTGCCGTTATTCTTCCTGACAACCAGCTTCCTTCAGACGTCTTTTTACTGTGGCAACAGATATGGGATTTGGATGGTTGCAGTTTATCTGATTGGTGATATCCGGGGTCGTAAGACGTCTGCTGCGGCGGCTTTTTCTCTGGACTACAATGAACTTGTCATCTCCTGCAGCCGTCTTTCTCTTTCTTCCGGGACGATTTTTGTGGTCAACACTGCCGATCTCTTCCTTTTTTTTTAAGAATGGCCCAAACAGAACTCTTCGAGATCTTTAAACGGGCAGTAATCTGCTCGTAGGAATATCCTTCTTCAGGGAGAGTACAAACCGCAGAACGTGTCTCAATTGATAATTCTATAATTAATTTTATATAATAATAATTTTGGCGTACTTAGGCTGCTTTTTTGTCTTTTCATGACGATATGCAAATTAGAATTAATGTTCGAGAGAATGCAGTCCTGGTATTTAAAGGGATCGGTTACGGATTCAGGTAACTATAAAATTTAGTTCCCAACTCTCAACAGATAAAAAACAAGACCAAAAAACCGCCAATATTTACAAGTTGTCATTAAAAGATTGTTTATGTTCCATAAACTCGCATTCGGATAATATGCACCTGTGCCACCACAAAACAGTATTAGGGTTTTTAAGTTGTTCCCGAAACACAACACTGGCGTCATAATATCAAAAAATCGAAATTATACTAATGGTTGATAACTGTCCAGATCATCCTGTACTTCGTAATCTTAAGTCGATAAAACTAGTATTTCTTCCTCCAAATGTTACTTCCGTGATTCAACCGTGAAGGTGTCTCAAGGTGTTCTTAAATGTTTGAAATCTCATTACAAAAAACTTCTAGAATTGCAGATGCTGCAGAATATTAAAAGGGGAAAGAATACAAATTCGATCTGTAACGACCTTGGAAGCCATATTAATGACTTATGAAGCACGCAGGCTTCAAGAACCATTGTACCTTTCCCACCATGTCACGTAATGTTTCGATGATGAGGATGATGGTGTGCCTTTGTCTCGCATAGCTAAAGAGCTTTCATCAACCAGATTTCATGAGAGAGTGGAGGCTCCATTATTTCGTTTAATTGAACATTTTCCATGCGCCATTATATCTACCAGTCAAATTATGGATTTCATTGAAGCAAATAAAGACTTAGCTGTATGCGCCCCCACAATTGATACAGAAGCCTTGCAACAACAAGACAACGCAAATGGAAAGAACTCTAAAGAAGAAGAATATGAAAATCAGCTGCAACACTTCCCGAAGCTTTAGAATCTATTAGCACCTTGTAAAAATTTCTATTTTTTAATGAAATGAGAAACTCTTCGATATAACTTTTGAAAAATATGCGTGCATAAAAAATGTAAAATACAATCCAAGATTACAAACTAAGGTAAGTGTAGGTAATTACGGCCTAGCGGGTAATTCCGTGCTATATATTTCAAATCATTATACTAAGACAACTAGTTCATAATTAGGAAAGAAATGTTTGTCTGAATATTAGTAATGCATTGAATTTCAATAATTTTTATTGAAAAAGTCTGACGTTATTTTAGTTTCATAAAAAATTGCATCGATTTGTCAGTTAGCCGCGAAAATTTGAAACAAAGCATCGTTGCTCTGTGAGAGTTGTAAAAAAGTTAAGGAACAGAGCATCAATATTTAAGCATTTAAAAGTGAATTTGTAAGTCTAAATTCTTGTGTTATTCATTTATTCAACAAGTTGTATATTTACCTTCAATTATGTACTTTTTGCAAATCGTTTTTTATGGTTTTAAGTATAAAATTGTATGTTGAAGCATAGAACGTAATTGCAGGCATGATTATTTTTTAACGAAGCCAATTCCGTGCGTAGGACGGAATTACAATATATTAAGTGTATCTTATTTTGTGAATTTCGAATTGAATATATATAATATTTTGGTTTTCTTAAATAAAATATTAAGATAAGTAAATCAAGATGTTATATATCTAATTACGTTCTATTATTTTTAACACCTATTTCTTAATTTTTAATAGTAAAGTTTATGAATTTTGCTTAAAATAAGCCAAATTTAACAGATTAAGGTTTTTAAAATTTAGCTATTTTTCTGATTGTTATTACTTTAGTGTCATTTAATTTTTACTTGGACATTAGCAAATAAAGTAAACTAAAGTAAATACTTCAAAAATTATCATTATGGTATATTTTTTCATCTTAATAGTATAGAACGGAATTAACATCACAATTTCTTCTATTTTCGATAATTCCGTGCTATAGACCGTAATTGAAAAACTTAAAGCCGGTAATTACGTTCTAATTAAATGTCCAAATGTTTTAGCACTAGAAATACTTAAAAAATATAGTAAATGGCTATGATAATGTATTTTTTATGCAGATATAAACAAATATGATGAAAAGAAGCAAATATACAGAGGAAATCTAAATTTAGCACTGCAGGAAATCAAACCTAACCAACCAAAACCAACTATCTTGCCATAAAGCATCCAACTACTATCATTGCAAATCAATGCAATAATAACAAACAGTTGTCAGTAAAATAATGCAAAGGATATTGTCGGAGGTGATTTCGTTGTGATAATATATGAAGTAGATAAGTTTCCCGGAGAGGTTTTAGAAGTTATCAATGGGAATCCACCAAAATTCTAAATAAAAGCCATGACGATGAGTGGATCAAATTGGCGCTGGCCTTACAAGGATGTCATATTTGTATACGATTTTGAAGATATTATTAAAAAAATAGAAGCTCCTGTCATCATAAACAACAGAGACATTCAGTCAAGGGATTAAAATAATATGATTTCAAAAACTTTTATAAAATATCAACCGATACAATACGAATCAAAACGATTACACGATCTTACATTTACTTTAAAATACTGTAATGTAATCTTACTAATATTTAGTTAAGTTGATATTAGATTTTTTTGAAATAATTATTACTATTATGAATAAAGTGCTATGAAACTTTCTTTTTTTTCAAAAAATCATGATTCCAAAAACTTAGAACGGAAATAGCCGCATACTAGCACGGAATTAGTTTTTAGTCTTAATTATTAGAACGGAATTACCAGAATTTTGGCTTTTTGGAAAAATTATATTTTTTTTAATAAAGCATTTAAAATTTCAAACTTTTATTATGTAATACTACAAAAAATATATCAGCATTTAACTCAATACAAACATTTTTTATAAATTTATTTTTCATTAGCGATAACACTATTTCAAAGTCAGTTTCGGCTTAGTAGCACGGAATTACCTACACTTACCTTATATGAAAGAGATCAATCATTTAAAAGATTTAAGATTTAATAATCTAAAATTTTCTCGGTCGCAAAAATCCATTACGTTGGTACTCCTACGAAGGATTAGTAACAGAAGTAAATTTAACGCCCTTATAAACGATAAAAGCTTTTTCCGTTTAACACCCGTTTTGTTTTGTGCTTTTCGTAGTTTTTTATATTTTTGACGTTACTAACAAACAAAATACCAACAAAATACGAAAAAGGATAAAACAAAACGCTTGATAAACGTAAATTACGTCTTCCATTATAATACGTCTTCCATCTTCCATTATAAGGCTGTAAGATACATGTGTGTAACTATCTTAACACTACGTAATTGTAACCTTCCCTTACTTTCTTCCTACTAGACTATCTATTTTGCCCAATGCTCTCTATTTTTTATTGAACTTCTATATGAAATCTTAATTCTCCTCTTTCTAGTCAATTTTAAATTTAATATAATTTATCTAATCTTTAAATGTCACTGAAAGAAATTCAGGCCATCATTATGTATAATAAGATTGTTAATCTTACAATGGTTAGTAGTTTAATAAATAAATTGAAAACTGAAGAACCCCTCATACAGGTCCAAAACTCTGGTTTTAACACCAGGACGTGCAAGGAAGAAGTCACTGGACGTCTGATGACGGCATCTATCAACGATGCTTCTCTAGACACAACTGGTACTGGTTTCTATTTGGTTCCTATGTTACTTATTTTCTTAAGTTAATTTTATTAGCGAGAAAGCTTAGGAAGTAAGCAATATTTGTGTTATATTAAATTATTTTGTTTTTAATATGCTATAAAAGAGCATTGTCCTCTTAGTGCATTGTGTTAGAATGTTTTTATAAATAAATAAATAAATAACAGAAAGTAAACAAAGCGGCTTTATATAATTCTTAATAAATTATAATTTTTCAATGCAATTCGTGGGCAATTTAAAAAAAAAATAACATTTTTCAATTTAGTTATTTTAGTATATTTTGCAATAAATTACGAGAAATTTTAAATTAAGAAAATTAAAATATATTAAGGATTTTAATTAAGATATTCAATTTAACTATAAATAAAACAAATATGGCAAAATACGTAAAATAATAAGTTCAATAATTGCACTTGCAATAATTAATCATACATACATATGTATATGTATATGTACATATGTACACCAAATCTTACAGTATAGAAAATAACTGCGCACACCTTTTAATTGTATTTTGAAGTTTTTCTTGTTTCTTCTGCTTATATTGATGTTGTTGTTGATTTGGATTATATCGTGGCATAGTTTGTGAAGAAACGTATTGCTATTGTTGCCACAAGTGGGGATCGATGGTAGTTCTCCGTTTTAACTGTCGATTGTTTTACACCGGACCAGTGATACTTTTTAGATGATTCACGATTTAAGAGAAATTAAAGAATATATAACACATGCTATTTAAAATATTTACTTGTATTGTGAATAGTTACATGAAGCACATACATAATAACAAGAATATTATTTAATAGATAATAATGAAGACCTTATTTTAAAAGTGTTTAAAAAACACTTTTAAATAAATGCTTTTAAAACTGCACCATTGTTTTAACTAGTTTTGCATGAATCATGAATAAGATAAATTGTATAAACATTGTAATAAACATTTTTATACTGAGTAGTGCAATAATTCTGTTACAAACAGAACTCTATTAACTCTGCGCTTAAAACAAATTAGGCTTAAAAGATGCAAGGAGCTTTTGCAGTGGCACGCATGCAACGGTCATGAAAATAACCTTTTTACGGATGAACAAATTTTAAGAGTGGAACAAGTTTTTATGAAGCAAAACGATAAGATCTATGCTAGGACATTGAGGCTCGAGATACTGTTCCAAGGTTCAAAGAGGGGTATCCCATGAAAGCGTTACTTTTTGCATTTCTGCGAAAAGGGTGTCAAAACTGGGGCACAGGTGTACCAATAAGATGTCTTGGAAGGCGTATTGAAGGTGGCGTACTTGAGGAGTTGGAACGCATGGCCTGCAAAGTTCGCCACCGAAATTTGAAAAGTCTTAAGCAAGCACTTATTGCAGCAGCGTCATCTATGCCCATTGAAATATTACGTGCCGCTATAGCGTGATGGCCGGACCGTTTAAGGGCCTGTATAAAAGCAAAGGGCGGTCATTTCGAATGAAGTATTGTTTTTTCGCAAGAATATTAATCAATAAATAAATGAAAATTATAACAAATCCTAAAAAGTTTTTATTTAATTTTTATACTAACTTTAAATCGTAACAGATCTTATAGTACGACTAAGTAGAAACCCGGGTTTTTATAGTTCCCGGGTGCGTCGGACAAGATACAAATTTCGATCAATCGTAAATATAACTTCGATATGTGTTATATATCGTAGAAAAGAGGACGCCGAGAACTCTCTAACGATATCGTTTTGATGCGTGCCTCGCACAACTTTACATGTTATATTAACTTATGAAATTTTCTTGCCATAACTCAAAACCCAACGCTGATATCACATTTCTAATAAAAAATAGGCGTGGTCGATGACCGATTTTGTCCATTTTCAATACCAACCGGAGCTCAATAACAAAGGCCATTTCTTCTAATTTCATTACATTCATCATTTTGATCGTTATTTCAACAGACAGGCAGACGGACGGACAGATTTTCCAAATCTAACAAAATGCAAGATCTACACGAATTGCATCTATTTCGCTACAAATGCAATGGGTTTAATCAATTGACATGTTGGACTCTGATAAGGAAGACAGGCGTTGTGTAACATATAAAACCTCTGTACTGAGTTTCGTTTTTTGTAACTATTAATTTTGTTTGACAATTTAGAAAAATTTCCAAGGAAAATTCTTAATATAGATGAAAAAAAACGGATTGCTGACAACCTCTTTCTTTAGGTGAATGAAACCAATATTTAACAGAGTATTTTAATTTCGTAGTTATTTTTAACAGCCTGTTAAATTCAATAGATAACCATGGGGTTTAATTATGAGTGAATAAAATGACCCTAGGCGATTTAATGTTTTTTGAAGAAATACTTTACTTAAAATAATCTTTGAAAATAAATAAATAGTAAAATAATAGATAGTGATAATTTAAAATATTTTTTTTATACTTTTACAAAACGTATTTAGTCATAAATTACATAGTGTTACTACAGAATTTCTCTAGCAAGTCTTCAGTAACTGATGAGGTTCCGTCGTGTCTATTGTGGTTTACTAGAAACATGTCAGAAAGTAGACAGACGTTTTTGAGGGACAAGTTTCCAGGGTCGGTAGTTATTGATAAATTCGATAACTATGAAATTCCTAGTAGAAGCTGGAAGTCGTTCGGCACTGCAAGATGAAGAATTCACAATTATTTGTCTCCCTTCAAGCCACACAAATAACACCACAATGTCTGGCTCGAATACAGGCCGAAATCTACAGGCAGTGAACAATACTCTAGAAAAAACTGGCTCGTCCGAAATCCTAATTGGACCGAAGACATCTTATGGTATTGATATATCATTGTAAGGTATACATATGTGTTATAAAATAAAGCTAATAACAATTTAATAACAATAATACAAATTAATGGATAAAAGTGAATTAATGACATCTTTAATCCGAATTTAAAATCAATTTTATCACAAATGTTTTTTTTTTGTAATTTAAGATAAGGCCGAATGCAACCCATTTCTTATTATTTTGTACCAAAATAAATCAAATGTTAGATCAGAAGCTAGTAAGGAAGTTTGCAAGGAAGTTAGAATATAACAATAAAATGTTCGCAGTTGGCGTAAATGGTTGTGTTAGTTAAATAATAATAATACATGCAAAATAACATACTTTTTTGAGTGATTAGATCAGTTCTGATCTGTTTCGTTGTTACCGCTTATTGGATTTCTTTTGCCTTGTACGGCAAATTTTTCAATATTATTATATCACACACTTAAATTCCGTCTAACTAAAATTATTGCAAAAAATATGCCGTATGTTGGTCGGAATTCTGTGTATTTTTTTATCACATACACAGATTTTTCAAGAGACAGATGTATGTAAATTCTATTGTAAAAGTTTTTTCACAGCTCACATTCAGAAAATGGAAGAATATTTTTAGTTAACAAGAAAAAAATACTATTGACCTACAAAAAGCAATTGCTTCTTGAATGCAACAGACAAATAGAAAAACTCAGACAGGTCTCTTATTGCCGCTATCACAATATGAGTCTTTAATAACACTACAAGAAATGCGCATTTGAATCTTTACAATCGATATAAATAATAGTGGGTTATCGATATGAGTAGCGTTTTCATTTCTCAATAAGGTATTCTACGGATAAAAACTAGTTTAGGACCAGAAGTCCGCTGTTGTTGTTGTTTTGCAAGGGGATTTCAACAACAACATGGGTTTTATTCGCTCTCGTCTGGTTTCGAAGTTATAGCGGTTTGAAATTTGTAAAGTTCGGAGCCATATCTCCTAAACTATTAGACATATAGTTGGTATGAGCACCATAACACAGGTATTTAAAATATCCTTCATTTATGTAATTTAACAGTTAACAAATTTTTATAGTTTTCGAGAAAAACGCAAATTAAGATTTTTATTACTTTTTTACCAATTCAATAAGTTGTCTGAATTAAAGCCTGACCCAAAATAGAATTGTGGAAGACTGCTCAAAATGAGTATACGTAACTGATCGAATTTGAACGAAACATTCTGACGATGCGTAGGCTTCGATACAAAATATTATCGTTTGCTGCATAGCATTTCGGGCAATTTGTCAAAATGGGCGAAAGGAATGCAGACGTTTGATTAGTTCCGTACGTCTGCGTTCGTCTATTTTGGTTTAGGCTTAAGTAACTGTGGTACCTAAATTGGTGCGTTCTGCGTCTTGCGTTGCGTTTATCACTGCTTCTAAAAAACGACGCTGCGCTAAACCGAAATAACAGCGTAGCGTCAACATATGTTCTGACAAAAAGTTTTTAAACATTCACACGCGCATAAACATTTTTTAACATCTGCTGCCATCTTCACTTCGTAGGTCATACAAAAATTAGAAATTCTAAGCGCCCTCCCACCACAGAAAGTCTCCGTTCATATGTACGAGTATATTAGGAATGGTACGCCGTCATATTAATGGAGGGATGGAATTGTTAAATGAAAATAACGAAATTGGGCCAAAATTTTCCAGGTATAATGTATACATCCCAGAGCGAATCGGTTGTTGTCTCCCACAGTCGTTAGGAGTGTGTTTTCTCGCGTATTAGCGTGAAATATACGGCTCGCCAACCTTTGTGCATCGTGTGTGACTCGTTGAAAAAATTTTTGTTGCTAGCAACATATTGCGCCAAGTATATTGTATATAGGTTAGGTTAGGTTGAGAGGGCGTGTGGCCGCAAAGCGGCCACTTCCACCGAGGCCTTATGGCCCATTGTGAGTGCCTTCGTTTTGGTTCTGTGGGAACCTCACTGTTCCGGACGGCTACTCAGGCCGAGCCCCCTCGAGTGGGTGGGGCAATGGCCGTGTGTAGGCCGATCTGGTGCTCTTTATTAGCTTTATGAGACTGGTCACCGGGCGCTCTGCCAACTCTGTCAGCCTCTCGAGGTACTCCGCCCCCACACTGCAGAGGCGGCGGTATGCGAGGGCTGGGCATTGGCAGAGCAGGTGGTGAATAGTCTCCTCCTCGTCCGCGTCGTCACAACATCTACAGCGATCCACTCTGGTGCCTGGTTTCCACCTGGTCACCATAGCCCCTATGGGGCAATGCCCTGTGATCACTCCTGCTATTACTCTAAGTTGGTCTCTGGGCATTGAGAGTATCGTCTTAGAGTTCTTACGGTTGAGCTCTGGCCATAGTGAACGGCTGGTAACACAATCTGACCTGGATTTCCAGGTGTTGTTGGTTATGTTTGTCACTATGGTGTCAATGGAGTTCATCTGGTTGGAGATAGGTGTCTTGACAGAGGAGTCCGCCTCCTCAGCCCCTAGTGAGGAGCCCGTTCTAGCCAGGAGATCTGCTCGCTCATTGCCTTCGATATCCGAGTGGCCTGGGACCCAGCAGATCCTGACGATGTGGGCTTTCATTAGGTCCCGCAGTTTACCTCTGCATTTCAAGACAATCTCTGACTTAACTTGCGTCGAGCCTAATGCTTTTATGGCAGCCTGGCTGTCTATGAAGAAATTTATATCTGTTTCAGATACCCTTTCTTCCAGGACATAGTTTGCTGCTCGCTCGATCGCGAAAATCTCTGCCTGAAACACGCTGCACTCATCTGGCAGTCTGTATGATCGCTGTGCTTGCAGCGTGTCAGAGTAGAAACCGGCTCCTGTCCCTTCATTGGTCTTTGAGCCGTCCGTGTAAATTGAAATACCCTTGAGCCGTACCTGCTCTGCAGCCGACCACTCCTCCCTGCTGGGAAGGAGGATCTTAGGTATTCCATCAAACATCTTCCGGTCCTCGGAAGAATGTAGTCCGTTTCCGCGGTCAGCTTCGTCCGAGTATTTGTGTTTCGTTGTTGAAGCGTATGTAGCACATTGGCGTGACCAAAATGAGCTTCTTTGCAGAGATTGAGGCCTCGTATTCTAAGGAAGCTTTTCCCTGCTGAGCTCATAATGAAGAGGTCCAAGGGAAGGAGATGCATTATCATCTCCAGCCCAGCCTGCGGTGCGCTACTTGCAGCTCCGGTGATGATATTGTATATACCACGCCGCGAATCGGTTGCTGTCTTCTACAATCGTTGGGTGTTTATTATTCTCGCGTATTAGCGTGCAATTTACGATTCGCCCACCTTGAGCACCGCGTGTGACTCTATATAATGGGTAAATACCCATTGTAATGGGTAAATTCGGAGAGCTCGGCTCAGGAGGAGCCGGCGCAGCAGTCAGCAGTCAGTGGTACTGAGTCCCAAGACGAAGAACAAAAAGACCAGAGACGTGGAAATGTTGGATGTCGATGTGAGTTTGCTATCAAGCGGCTCAGACTCCTCTGAGTCGAGTAACAAGAACAATCTGCCACAGGAGCTATGCAGGTAGCAGCTAAAAAGGTGAGTAAGCATGCTGATGAACTGTTAGCCGATGTAGGTAAAGAAGTCGTTGTGCCGGAGAAATCTTTACCTGTGCGATTGAAGCGCGCAAGTGATGCAGATGTTCTGGTGAAGAAGTCGGCGATTGATAGGCTCAAGGAGCTGACGACTAAGATGAACACGGTGGTGTTTGTTGCTGATTCAGTCTGTTGTATGTCGCGATAGCAATTTCCAGTTCCGTGAGTGAGTCAAGGCCGAAGCTTTAGTTTACTTTTGTTTAGTCAAGCTTTGGTTTAATTAACTGCTAAAGCCAAGTCAGCAACCGGAGCTTGGCAATTGGAATGGATCGTGGAGGCTAGCATTTAGTAGCGAGCTTCCAAACCCTAAAATCCATAGCGCGTGGCGATTCGAGTGCATTGTGGAAGCTAGCTTTCAATAGCAAGCTTCCAAACCATTAAAACGCTTGGTTTAAAATAACCAAGGATCAGAATCCACAAGCGGAAGAATTAAATTGAGAACGATTTTCTTCCGCGTATTGATTCTGCGAATATTACAATTTTAATATTGCGAAATAATGGAAATTGCGAAACACGGCATACTGACCCACTTTGGTTCGGTCGACGGGTGTGTCAACCGAGCCAAGGTGGAAAATAGAAAAGATTCCATCGAGAGTCTTGTAGTAAAATCCAAACGAAGAAGTCGTTCGATAAGCCGCGTATAAAGTCGCGTAGTGCTAGTTTTAATCATAAGTGTAAATATTAATAAGTGTAATTAATAACCACTGTAGTCACAGTAGCGTGTAAAACTAATAAGAAATAAAAATATAACAATAGTAATTTAACAACAAGGAGTTTGATTCGCTGTCCAGAGGACAACGACCTTCAGAAGACGTCCCTATTCACTACTTGTAGATATAACAAGTCAAAAGGAATGCCGCCCAGCAAATCTTGAACATCAGCAGTGAGTACGAGATTTTGGCAATGCAATTCATTGCCGAAAATGAGTTTCAGATAGCTGTCTAGATAGTCTGGGTGCTGCCAGTGGTAGCGTGGCTGCCCAGGTGGTTCCCTTAGCGGCTGATTCTACTAGCGGTGCCATTAGTGGCGTTGCCAGTTGTCAAGCCAGTTGAGACGTGGTCCTTGGTAGTCCAGAACCGGAAGGCCGGTGAGACTCCGAAGGAATTGGTAGACAAGATGGTCAAGCAGATTGGGCCCACCCTAGGTGTACGTGTGCGCCAAGTGAAGGCTTTGAGCAGTGGTGACGTAGTCATACGTACCCCGTCTGTCGCCGAAAGGGAGAAGATAAAGAAGAACGCGAAGTTTGACGAGCTTGGTTTGGATGTTACGGTGAACGAGAAGCCTCGTGAAGTACTCGTCCGTGGGGTTCCTTGTGGAATCACTGATGAGTTTTTCATGAGTGATCTACAGGATGAGCCTCAAGGAAAAGATGACCCCGGAAGCTTTTGAGAAGTGCGTCAAGCTGGTGTCACGTGCGCAAAGGATGGTTGACGACGAGCAGATGTCTAGCATCACTTTGGAGTGCAGTGGCGCTGCTGCTTCACTCTCTAGTGCTGATGGCGTCTATGTTGCCTGCTTCCATCTCCTCGTGAATGATGCGAGCACGACGTACGGCTGCTTTAGATGTGGATTTTTCTTGCCAGTGTGTACTGCAAGTATGGCGAGGATCTGGAGCCCTTCATTGATTAAATGGATGCGGTGTTACCACGCGCTATTAACATACCGATTATCCTTGGGGTTGACGCGAATGCATCATCTCCGTCCTGGTTCTGTAAACCTGTTCGTGCGGGAAAACGGAACCTTGTACGGGGTGAGGTGCTGCTTGAATGGGTGTCCTCACGTGGGGTCCATGTGCTCAATGAGCCTAGCGCGCGCTATACTTTTGAGGGTCTCAGAGGTGCGAGTGATATAGACGTGAAGTTTGTGAATGAGGCTGCGGCGGATATGTTTGAGTTCGAATGGATGGTGTGTGATTTGTCAGTGAGTGATCACAATCCCATCGAGATTGTGGTCCCTTACAAGAGTGTATCTAAAGTGAGTGAAGTATCCAAGAGGTGGCGCACTTGTCGTGTGAACTGGGTTGTGTATGGTGAGCGTGTGAGAGAAGAGGTTACCTCGGCACCTTTGCATGTGTTCAGTAACATGGCTGCTGATGAGCAGGTCACTTGTCTGAACGAGGCTGTATGGCGTGTAAACGTGTATGCGTGAGGGATATTTTCCCAGTTTCTATTTTCCCAGGGATATTTTCAGTTTCAGTTTCCTCACCTAGTCTGTCACAAATTTTAGAGTACAATTTTTTAATAATTTTATTCATTTTTAAATTTTAGAGTACAATTTTATAATATTTTCATTCATTTTTGCATTTTAGAGTACTATTTGTTAATAATGTTATTCATTTTTGCATTGTAGAGTACTATTTTTTAATAATTTTATTCATTTTTAAATTTTAGAGTACTATTTTTTAATATTTTCATTCATTTTTGCATTTTAGAGTACTATTTGTTAATAATTTTTTCATTTTTAACTTTTGGAGTACTATTTTTTAATAATTTAATTAATTTTTAAATTTTCGGTTACAATTTTATAATATTTTCATTCATTTTTGCATTTTAGAGTACTATTTATTAATAATTTTATTCATTTTTGCATTATAGAGTACTATTTTTTAATAATTTTATTCATTTTTAAATTTTAGAGTACTATTTTTTAATATTTTCATTCATTTTTGCATTTTAGAGTACTATTTGGTAATAATTTTTTCATTTTTAACTTTTAGAGTACTATTTTTTAATAATTTCATTAATTTTTAAATTTTCGGGTACAATTTTATAATATTTTCATTCATATTTGCATTTTAGAGTACTATTTGTTAATAATTTTATTCATTTTTGCATTGTAGGGTACTATTTTTTAATAATTTTATTCATTTTTAAATTCTAGAGTACTATTTTTTAATAATTTTATTCATTTTTACATTTTAGAGTACTATTTTATAATATTTTCATTCATTTTTGCATTTTAGACCACTATTTGTTAATAATTTTTTTCATTTTTAAATTTTAGAGTACTATTTTTTAATAATTTAATTAATTTTTAAATTTTCGGGTACAATTTTATAATATTTTCATTCATTTCTGCGTTTTAGAGTACTATTTGTTAATAATTTTATTCATTTTTGCATTGTAGAGTACTATTTTTTTAATAGTTTTATTCATTTTTAAATTTTAGAGTACAATTTTATAATATTTTCATTCATTTTTGCATTTTAGAGTACTATGTTACGTAACCTCTTCTTCGACCTGTCCGGATGTGGTGCACGGCAGCTAGCTCAAGCTTTTTTTCTTATGTTTTTCGTGTAGTGGGCGTGGTTCTCAACCCTTCGCATCCGGCCGTGGTAAGTAACAATAAAAAAAATCATTTATCTGCTAAATGATGAGAATCTCAACTACAAAAAAAAGAAAAGAAACACACGTATTCAACTCACTCTCAAGGTGAATATCCCCTCACCATCCCTCTTGCGTCGCCCCCGCGTCGTTATTCCACCGTCAAAAAAATAACTCAATGCATGTTATTCATATTATTTCTTATTTAATACAGATACATTATTTGGCCTTTTGGCGTACATATGCTTACAACAATACTTCACTTAAAACAAAACATAATACATAATTTAAAAAGACTAATTAAAACAATATCATTTTTACTCTTCCGGAAACTAAAAAAAACTTTTTCTCTTCTATTTATGTTAACGCACATCAATTTGCAAAATTCAACCACACACGGGAATTTACTACCAGTCGTTGTTCCTAGCGCACACCCCCCCCCGAAGAGCTCACCGGGATGGCCTGGCACTACCACCACAAGGACAAAAAAAAAAAATCGACTATATCGATCACCTGCCGGCTTTGTCGGTTGCCAATTGTTGTGCTGTACACATAAAAAAAAACGAAAGCTAGGTGTACTTACACACACATGTATATATATACTCTTAATTTTAGTAAATTTGTACCCTGTATACACGTAACGCTTAATAAAATATGACAATATGAAAAAAAAGGTACAAAAACAGGTAACAAGATTTATAATAAAATTGAGTTAATAAAAAAAAAGGTTCTCTATTCTCCACATATAATTTAGGTGATAATCGTCGCGTTCCAGTTTTGTTTGCTGCTTATGTACGACTTCCGCTTTCTTCACTTTAGGTAGGAGTTCGTGGAATCAGTATATTTAAGTATATGTATATGCCTCGAAACGTATGCATCTATGTACTGACGGTTTGGCGGGAAAATTTTGTATGTGCTTTATTTCATCCTTTTCTTCATTGTATATAAGGAAGTTATATTTTTGTAATGTATGTAAATGTAACTGTTATTGTAAGTAGAGTAGTGGCATGTACATGATCTATGTATGTATATAGGTATGTTAACGGATGATTTTGGTGTTTTAGAGGAAACGGATTTTATGTACGGAAAGAAAACTCGTATGTACTGATCTAATACAATACGTGATCACCAGTTTATTAAAACAAAATGAAATTTGGCTTGTGGCTTCGAATACACAATTTTTGTTTCTTTTTTGTAAAGATGATTTCAAACTTATCTTGGTGGCGCGGTTCCCAGCGCCACGATCTTTTCCTTCGAATCTTGACTTCTTCTATAGCCACAAGCCTTAAGTAATTGTGTCTTCCTTTATTCCCTCCTGTCTTTCCTTTCCTGTAGGATTTTATATTTTAATCGTTATCAGTCTAATTTTGCAATTAACTTTATCCAACTACACTACTTTACTTATCTACAAATTTCTATTTTTATATGATTTTAAACGAATGTTTTACCTTTTCTCTATCCGTTTCCTTTATATGTATATCTTTGTCTTAGCCGCCTCTATATGTTTTCTTTGTATATTTTAATTCTTTCTATAATTCCGCACTACATACTATAATATTCTTTCACTTTGTAAAATATTCACCCGCCACAGTCTACTGTTCGATTAGCAATGACCTTATTAGCAAGAGGTCGCTGATCGGTAACCTTCATCGAATTCGACTCAATTTTTTTGGTTTCTTGTAACTGCCTTTCTAATTGGACTCAACACTGTTTTCTTATTTCTTTAGTGTCGATGTGAGTGCACTCGTCTACCATCCACCCACTACGGTTTGTGTCCCCGCTAACCTCCCCACATCTACCACAGTCAAACTCGAACCTGTTCGATTCGCACTCCGCCACTTTTCCCACCACGCGAAAATGCGCGGATATTCGTATCTGGCAATGTCGGGTTAAACCAAGGTTGGTGACAGAAGTGAAACGCTTAGGTTAGTTGCTCTGACAGATCATTTTAATACAATTTATTTTATTTTATTTTTAGGCACCCGCAACAAAACTCTGGCGTTGTGGTGACTGCACTCATCGGGTCACAACAAAGACAGTGTGCTGGGTGACGTTCTTCTATGCGGCGCTCAACGTAGGCCATCGCCCACCATGTAGGTGTCTCGTGCTCTTCACTGAGCTAGCCGGAATATTCTCGGATCATCTCTTTAGCCATCTCGTGGAAGAGTTTCGTTGGACGAAAGTATCAGGGAAGTATTGAATTTTTTAAAAAAAAACATTTTTACTTTTTGCACCTTTTTGCTACTTTTACAAGTCTGTTGCACTGATGATGATTTGGACAGTACTTGGAGTAATGTGAAAAAAAAAATCAAACATTAGGGTCAGTCGGAGAGCTGGATGTTGACCACAGCCTTGTCTGCTGAGATAATGATAATCCTGATAAAGTGGTAAAATCATTGATAAAAAAAACTACGGAAAAAATTTGAAAGTCTATTTTTTTGGATGTCGCGTCACCGGTATTGTTCTGCCCACGCACAACTGATTGGTGAGTTCATTGCTTAATATCTTTTGCGTGGAAAACACCTAATGATTTTCCTTGCAAGTTTTCTAGTTCGTACATATTGCTTCCAAGAATTCTTCTCACGCGGCATTTGGTAAATTTCGGACAGAATTTGGCATTGATGTTATCTTTAAAGCTACTGAGTACGAAGTTCCTTTTGTAAACTTCTTGGCCTGGAACAAAGCGGACGTCTCTAGCATGCCTATTGTATCTGACTGCACTTCTTTCATATGCTGAGTGTAGATTGTTTTTAATATTTTCTCGCACTATTTCTAATTTACTCTTTCTATCCAAAACTATTAGATCGGGATCGTTTAATAGGTGGAGTTTACGTGCTAACTTATAGTCTGCACCGTTCATAAACATATTTTGCCCAAACAAGGCAAAGAATGGTGTTACACCAGTAGCCGAATGAATCGCGCTTCGGAGAGCACATTCGATCTCAGGTAGATAAAGATCCCATTCACGATGGTCACGTTCCAAGTAAGATCGAATCGCTGCTAGTACCGACTGATTCACGCGTTCAGCTGCATTTGATTGGGGTGAATACACTGCCGTCTTAAGATGGACAATTTGAAAAGTTTCTGCCATTCTCTTGAACTCTTGTGAAATAAACTGTTTCCCATTGTCACTATGGATCACCTCGGGAACGCCAAATTTATAAAACACTTCATTCGTGAGAAATTCAACGACGTTAGCAGCAGTGGCTTTTCGCATGGCTTTTAATAGTGTAAATTTCGTGAAATGATCTACAACACTGAAGATATATGCATTTCCGCGCTTTGAACGAGGATATTTACCCATAAAATCGATGTAAATTTTCTGGAACGGCCTTACTGTAACGACCTCGTATCCAATACCGGGTTTCAAGTTCGTATTGGCTGATTTGGACTGCTTACAGACAGCACAGCTATTAATATAGTTTCTCACCTGTATCGTCATCCTTGGCCAATAATAAAAACGACGCAATCGATGCAACGTCTTCGCAATTCCTCCATGTGCAGCGGTTGCTGGATCATGTGCCTTCTCTATTAGCGTTGTCGTCAACGACTCTGGGATCCACAACTTCCATTTAAATTCCTCCAATTCATCTGGACTTCGGACGAAATGTGTTCGCTTGAATATCATCCCGTTTTCAACTTTTAAATCAGGCAATTTTTCCTTATTATTTTTAATGTTTTCTATTAATTGCAGGTATTCTTCGGATTCAAATTCTGTAGTCTCGAAGTCGAGGATTCCTTGGTTGTCTATCTGTATTTCCTCGATGGACCTGGACAGAGTATCGGCCACTACATTTTCGGACCCTTTTCTATGTTGAATGTCAAAATCATACGCTTGGAGTTGGAGAGACCACCTAGCCAATCTTCCGTTTAGGTCCTTAAGCGACATAAGCCACTTTAAGCTGGCGTGGTCGGTCACAACCGTGAACGGCATAAGTTCTATATATGGCCGGAACCTTTTTATCGCGAGAACTGCAGCCAAGCACTCCTTTTCCGTTACGCTATAATTTCGTTGATGACCGTTCAACTTTTGAGAAAAGTAGGCTATGGGCCTCTCGCTTTTACTCTCGTCGAGTTGGTATAAGACAGCACCAACACCAACATCGGACGCATCACATTGAACCCAAAAACGCTTCGAAAAATCTGGGTGTTTCAGTACCGGAGCAGTCGTCAAAGCCAGTTTCAGTTGCTCGAAAGCCTTTATCGCCTCCGGAGTCATCGCAAATTTCTTTTCCTTTTTTAATACGTCTGTCAAGGGCGTTGCGATCGCTGCGAAATTATTTATGAAGCGTCTATACCAGCCGGCGGTGCCTAGAAAACTTCGCACTTGTCTTACCGAACGAGGCACTGGTATCTGCTGAATTGCTTCTATCTTTTGAGGATCGGTTCTCAGCGAGCCTCCACCTACGATGAAACCAAGGTACTTGAGTTCCTTAAAGCAGAACTTTGACTTCTTTAACCCTATTGTTAAATTGGCGTTTTTCAGGCACTCAGCAACTTCTTTCAAGATTCGTAAGTGCGTGGTAAAATCTGGTGCGACAATGAGGAGGTCATCTAAGTACACAAAGACATGTGATCTTAAATGTGATGGAATCACCTTGTCCATCAATCGGCAGAGACGTTGAGCAGCGTTACACAAACCAAAAGGCATTACCACAAACTGATAAAGTGGTCGCCCGGCGACAGTAAACGCTGTGCAAGATTTGGATTCTTCGTCCAGCTCAATTTGCCAGAAGGCATACTTCAAGTCGACGCTGCTGATAAAATAGGTGTAATCGAGCCGGCTCAAAATCCCTTCTATGTTTTGTAGAGGATACGCATCTTTGACGGTAACCTCATTTAACTTCCTGGCATCTAAACAAAATCTATTTTTGTCAGGTCTTCTCACAACAGTTATTCGGTTGCTCCAGGGACTTTGACTCGGCTCAATCACCCCCATTTCCAACATCTTATCTACCTCTTCATACACTATGTTTTGAACCGCAGGTGACATGGGATAGTGCCGCTCTTTTATTGGCACTGATCCTTCAACCAACTGAATGTTATGCCTCTCTAAGGCCGTACGTCCCAAACCGTGTTGCTCAAATATCCTGAAATTTTTAATCACTTCGTCTAATTGCGTTCGTTGTTCGACCGTAAGCTCATGTGATTCTACAGTTGGACTCTTTTCGACTAGTTGATCTACACCTTCATCATCTTTCGCGTCAATCTCAGCTACTCCTAGAGTCTCTACGGCCAACTCAAACGCTCGCCAAAATCGATACCTAGATACATATTCTGTTCTAAATATGGACATAAATAAAACAAAATAACTTTTTTCTTTCCTTTGTATTCTACAGGTAACCTAACTTTCCCGATTATGTCATGTGAGTGACCACTGGCCGTCGCGATCTTGGAGTGGTATGGCAAAATGTCTATATCCAAATCAGCAACTAACTCTCTACACCCTCGCCCTAAAATGCTGACCGACGCTCCCGTGTCTAATAAACCTGTAACTACCCGGTCTCCAATCTGGATATGAGCGAAGCATCGAGGATCGTTGCGATTAGCTGCTTTCACGGATTCAATAACCTGCTTACGAACCTGTTTACGCTTCTCGTATCGATCGCGCGCTTTCTTGACTGTCTTCGGCACCACATGTTCTTTTGCTGATTGCGTTGTTCCAAATAGACGATTTCGAACTTCGTTATATTCTACAATTCTCTCTTCAAGTGGTTTAATAATTTTGAAATTTTTGTTGTTAACTTTTGTTGTAGGTCAGAATCATTGCTCTGGTAATAACAACGCTTAACGTTGTTATCACCACATACCTTTCGGCCCAGTAGTTAACAATGCTTAACTTGTGGTAACACATACTTCTAGGCTGCACTTTAATTGTGAAGCTCGAAAGTACAAGTGAATCACACACCACTGTGGCCTAGATAAAAGCCGGACTTGTTCGCATTCCAATAAGTGGAACAGCGCGCTCATTTCAGAAGAGCAAAATTCGCAACTTGTTGTCAAGAATTATTGTCAAAAATAATTCTTGAGATAGTTGCAAAAACGACGCGGAAATGATTCTGGCCAACAACGAGTCTCAGAAGAGATATAAACCCATCTTTCGGATTGAAAGAAGGCAGTTAAATTTAAGCAGTTGCGGTTGTAATTAAAGAGTGAAGTCACGCAGTTGAAGCTGCAGATTAAGTGAGCATTGAAGCAACATATTAAGTCGGAAGTATTAAAACCTGTGAAGATTGCCGAAGGAATAAACCACAATAAAAGAAAAGTAAGAACCATAATCTCCAAGTTTTATTTTCAGCACCTGTCGAAAGACGGCAGTATTGCCCGACAGGTTAAAAGACCACAAGGGCGGCACCTTGGTGCCCGTGGTAACTAGGCGAGGGGATCCACTACGGCAGGTTGCCGGATCCCAATGGTAAGACCACAAAGTCGGCAGATCCTTGCCCGTGGCACAAGCGTCCGTGGTCCTTCACATCGAAGGACTAACGACAACAACCACTATCAATGTCAGTGATCCTTCTCGAGGGAGGATCTACGACATTACGTTTGTTCTGGTGTCCTACTGGAGGATACTAGATACAACACTTTATCGCTAAATTTAGTTTTTAATAATATTTGAATTTTTTCAGTTTTCTGCGGTTCTTCCGCCCTTGGCTCTTCTATTGTGGTTGATTGGGCCGCTGTTCGATAGCTCTCGCGGGATTCATCTTGGAGCATGGCTCCCCCGCCGCTGCCACGTTCCTCTTCGCGTTTTCCGGATTACAATTTGGACATCTTGGTGTTATCGTGTTTGCTAATCCGCATTTGAAACAAAATACATGTTGTTGCGATGATTCGCAATCCATGTATATATGGCCTGTGTTTCGACAGTTCCAACAGATCAGTTTTCGTTCCATCACCGGCCGTTGCTGTTGAGTACGTGTGCTTACTACCTGTTGGGCTTCCTCTACCATCTCTTGTTCCGGAATGCTCACGGCTCTGTCCATCGCGGGATCCCATTCTAGTTCATGGACACGTTTCGTGAACTGTGCCATCGGTCGTTGAGGTGCGCGACTGTCGCGCCACCCGACGCTACTTTCCGCTTCGTGGCATTCTTCGCGCAAACGTTCCACGGAGTAAATCGGTATCGGATAGACCAGTTTAAACAAGGGTTCTCTTAAATTTCTTTTCATTATTCTGACCATTTGAGCATCTGTAATTGGATTAACTAATTTTGCTCTCAACTTACAGATAGCCTGGAAGAACGCGTCTATGGATTCACCTGAGGATTGTTTTCGTTCGTTAATCTCGCGCATTACTTCAAAATCCGACAGATTTATGCGGTATTGTCGCAATAGAGCGTAACGCAAGGTTGGCCAATCTGGAACTATGTGGGTTTTAACATGTAGCCAGTACCAGTCCTTAGCCTCAGCAGAAAGAAAAGAGTGAAATCCCCTCAAAATTTCTGCCCACGGACAGTCATACTGGGCCTGTAGATATTCGACCCTAAAGATGAAATCTTCCACGGACATTTCATGTGGATGTCCATTGAAGTTGAGCCCCCATGTTTCGAGTTTGATTGTCGAGCTGCGGTATTCCGCTCGGAAACTTCGCGATTCATCCGAGTTTGTGGGCTGTGGAGATGCAGCGTAGGTACGCGAGGCAACTTCTGCGTAAGCTGGTGGAGGATTCGCAATGCACGGCCTATCTATTTGCGGTTCTACTACTCTTCGAGTGCCTACATTATCTACTCTATTTCTGTTATTTTGATGATTTCTATTTTTAGGAAAGCCTTGATTGTGGTTAGCGAATCTATGGTTGGAAGAGGGCCTATACGCAGGATCTGGTCGTCCATTCGTTTGCACGAGCATGGATTCCATCTTTTGCATCATGAATGACATACCCTCTTGGATCCCTTTCTGTATTTGTTCCCTAATGGATTCGTCTAATCGTGATTTCAAATCGGAGCAAGCATGGGTAACTAGTCTGTTAACCTTATCGGTTTCATCATCATATATGTTTGTATCTAGTGGTAGTTCGTAGCTTAACGGTGGTAGGATTGTTGAAGGTTGACGAGGCAGATCCGCAGGAGGAGATCGCTGAACTAATTTTTTTGGTATCGCGCCAGTAACCGTCCCTGGCTGCGTTGAAGCTGCTGTTTGAGCACTGTGCGAATTGGACGTCATTATGGTTTTTGACAAATCTATAAACGATGCGCCCTTCTGCCGCTCTGCCTCTTCCACCTCTGTTGGCATGTCTGTCTGCTTTCTCGGCGTATGGTACATAGTTAACTTATTTTTGGGTGACACTCTATACGGATCACACTGCTCTCGACGTCGTTTTGTGTAACTCAAACGAGTATCTCGCTTTGACATTACCTGGTATAACTCGTAGTTAGTGACCAAACAAGTCAAACAAAAAAAAATTTATATTCGGAGACCTTTATATGGATTGGTGTTTGAATGTTGGCCACCAATCACTACTTTCAAATGCGTAATTCAAGTCGGGATTGAGAACACCTTGATATTATTGAATAAGGTAGATTAAACTGATAAAAACTTAAATACTGTTAGCAATTAAATACAAATAATAACAAAAAAAAACTATAATAAGTAATAACGATAAACGATACAGTAAAGTAATAAGTAATAAAAACTTCTTTTTTGGGTTGAATTTGTAATAAAAATTTTATAAAAAAAAAATATTAATAAATGAAGAAGTTAGAAAATAATCGTTAGTAAAGAAAACTTTAAGGAAGATGAGCAAAACTAAACTAAACTTTAATCGATTGTACGATTCGACAATTATTTCACGATGATCGCTAAAAACAAACAAAAAAGAAATTCATATAAAATTCTCGAAACTAGATTAAAGCAAATTCAAAATTATTAATTTTTATCAAAAGTACGACGGTGGAATTTCGCGACTAGGAGCGAACAAGAGTTATGTTTTTTTCTTTCAACTAATGGAGGATCTTTCACTTAATTTTTAAATTTTTCGTGTGAATCGTATGCGTACGCTGTACTGTATGGTTTGCTATCATAGTAGTCTCGTTCGTCTATTTTAGAAGCTGTTTTTGTAAAGTAGTTTTGTTTATTTATCTCTCATCGAGTTAAATACATACTAATGCTTGTGTTTGTGTTTGCCTATTCGCAGTGCTTCTTTTACCCGGTGCAATTGAACTTGGCTTATGTCTCCATTTCAAGCCACCGGTTTTCAGAAAAGCTGCGAAGATCGACTCGCCTGTGCCTTAACTTTTTTACTAAAACAAACGAAACAAGACGACTTTGCTTTTGTTCTGCGGTTGCTCATCCGCAGTGTTCCCCTTGTCGGTGCAATCAGCTTTGGCTCATCTTGCCAGTCTAAGTCAACCTATTCGGGAAACCCTGCGGAGGAGAAACCGCAAAGCTCGCTTTCACTTGGACGCCATAATTGTTATGGCTTCATTCTAAATTAATTTCAACAAAAAAAAAACTTCATGAATAACCAACACTTCTTTGGCCTGCGGTTGCTTGTCAGCAGTGCCTCCTCCGCATGCGCAATTGAGCTTGGCTGCATTGCCAGTTCAAGCCGTCATGTTTTGGAGACTCTGCTGAGAAGAAACCGCGTAAAAAAAACTACACTTTTCGCTGCGATTCTTCATCGCCTCGTCCCCGCTTCTTGTGCAATTTGAAGTCGCTATAAGCCCATCAAAGTCATCAAGCATTGGAGACTTGGGTGAGGAAGAATCGCCGAGCCTCACTTTTGATTGGGCGCCATTTATTGTTACGTAACCTCTTCTTCGACCTGTCCGGATGTGGTGCACGGCAGCTAGCTCAAGCTTTTTTTCTTATGTTTTTCGTGTAGTGGGCGTGGTTCTCAACCCTTCGCATCCGGCCGTGGTAAGTAACAATAAAAAAAATCATTTATCTGCTAAATGATGAGAATCTCAACTACAAAAAAAAGAAAAGAAACACACGTATTCAACTCACTCTCAAGGTGAATATCCCCTCACCATCCCTCTTGCGTCGCCCCCGCGTCGTTATTCCACCGTCAAAAAAATAACTCAATGCATGTTATTCATATTATTTCTTATTTAATACAGATACATTATTTGGCCTTTTGGCGTACATATGCTTACAACAATACTTCACTTAAAACAAAACATAATACATAATTTAAAAAGACTAATTAAAACAATATCATTTTTACTCTTCCGGAAACTAAAAAAAACTTTTTCTCTTCTATTTATGTTAACGCACATCAATTTGCAAAATTCAACCACACACGGGAATTTACTACCAGTCGTTGTTCCTAGCGCACACCCCCCCCCGAAGAGCTCACCGGGATGGCCTGGCACTACCACCACAAGGACAAAAAAAAAAAATCGACTATATCGATCACCTGCCGGCTTGTCGGTTGCCAATTGTTGTGCTGTACACATAAAAAAAAACGAAAGCTAGGTGTACTTACACACACATGTATATATATACTCTTAATTTTAGTAAATTTGTACCCTGTATACACGTAACGCTTAATAAAATATGACAATATGAAAAAAAAGGTACAAAAACAGGTAACAAGATTTATAATAAAATTGAGTTAATAAAAAAAAAGGTTCTCTATTCTCCACATATAATTTAGGTGATAATCGTCGCGTTCCAGTTTTGTTTGCTGCTTATGTACGACTTCCGCTTTCTTCACTTTAGGTAGGAGTTCGTGGAATCAGTATATTTAAGTATATGTATATGCCTCGAAACGTATGCATCTATGTACTGACGGTTTGGCGGGAAAATTTTGTATGTGCTTTATTTCATCCTTTTCTTCATTGTATATAAGGAAGTTATATTTTTGTAATGTATGTAAATGTAACTGTTATTGTAAGTAGAGTAGTGGCATGTACATGATCTATGTATGTATATAGGTATGTTAACGGATGATTTTGGTGTTTTAGAGGAAACGGATTTTATGTACGGAAAGAAAACTCGTATGTACTGATCTAATACAATACGTGATCACCAGTTTATTAAAACAAAATGAAATTTGGCTTGTGGCTTCGAATACACAATTTTTGTTTCTTTTTTGTAAAGATGATTTCAAACTTATCTTGGTGGCGCGGTTCCCAGCGCCACGATCTTTTCCTTCGAATCTTGACTTCTTCTATAGCCACAAGCCTTAAGTAATTGTGTCTTCCTTTATTCCCTCCTGTCTTTCCTTTCCTGTAGGATTTTATATTTTAATCGTTATCAGTCTAATTTTGCAATTAACTTTATCCAACTACACTACTTTACTTATCTACAAATTTCTATTTTTATATGATTTTAAACGAATGTTTTACCTTTTCTCTATCCGTTTCCTTTATATGTATATCTTTGTCTTAGCCGCCTCTATATGTTTTCTTTGTATATTTTAATTCTTTCTATAATTCCGCACTACATACTATAATATTCTTTCACTTTGTAAAATATTCACCCGCCACAGTCTACTGTTCGATTAGCAATGACCTTATTAGCAAGAGGTCGCTGATCGGTAACCTTCATCGAATTCGACTCAATTTTTTTGGTTTCTTGTAACTGCCTTTCTAATTGGACTCAACACTGTTTTCTTATTTCTTTAGTGTCGATGTGAGTGCACTCGTCTACCATCCACCCACTACGGTTTGTGTCCCCGCTAACCTCCCCACATCTACCACAGTCAAACTCGAACCTGTTCGATTCGCACTCCGCCACTTTTCCCACCACGCGAAAATGCGCGGATATTCGTATCTGGCAATGTCGGGTTAAACCAAGGTTGGTGACAGAAGTGAAACGCTTAGGTTAGTTGCTCTGACAGATCATTTTAATACAATTTATTTTATTTTATTTTTAGGCACCCGCAACAACTATTTGTTAATAATGTTTTTCATTTTTAAATTTTAGAGTACTATTTTTTAATAATTTAATTAATTTTTAAATTTTCGCGTACAATTTTATAATATTTTCATTCATTTTTGCATTTTAGAGTACTATTTGTTAATAATTTTATTCATTTTTGCATTTTAGAGTACTATTTTTTAATAATTTTAATAATTTTTGCATTATAGAGTACTATTTTTTAATAATTTTATTAATTTTTAAATTTTAGAGTACTCTTTTTTAATAATTTTATTCATTTTTAAATTTTAGAGTACTACATTTTAATAATTTTATTCATTTTTGCATTTTAGAGTACTATATTTTAATAATTTTATTCATTTTTAAATTTTAGAGTACTATATATTTTAATAATTTTATTCATTTTTAAATTTTAGAGTACTATATTTTAATAATTTTATTCATTTTTAAATTTTAGAGTACTATTTTTTAATAATTTAATTAATTTTTAAATTTTCGGGTACAATTTTATAATATTTTCATTCATTTTTGCATTTTAGAGTACTATTTGTTAATAATGTTTTTCATTTTTAAATTGTAGAGTACTATTTTTTAATAATTTAATTAATTTTTAAATTTTCAGGTACAATTTTATAATATTTTCATTCATTTTTGCATTTTAGAGTACTATTTGTTAATAATTTTAGTCATTTTTGCATTGTAGAGTACTCTTTTTTAATAATTGTATTCATTTTTAAATTTTAGAGTACAATTTTATAATATTTTCATTAATTTTTGCATTTTAGAGTACTATTTGTTAATAATTTTATTCATTTTTGCATTTTAGAGTACTATTTTTTAATAATTTTATTCATTTTTAAATTTTTGAGTACTATTTTTTAATAATTTAATTAATTTTTAAATTTTCGCGTACAAATTATAATATTTTCATTCATTTTTGCATTTTAGAGTACTATTTGTTAATAATTTTATTCATTTTTGCATTTTAGAGTACTATTTTTTAATAATTTTATTCATTTTTGCATTGTAGAGTACTATTTTTTAATAATTTTATTAATTTTTAAATTTTAGAGTACTCTTTTTTAATAATTTTATAGATTTTTAAATTTTAGAGTACTACATTTTAATAATTTTATTCATTTGTGCATTTTAGAGTACTATTTTTTAATAATTTTATTAATTTTTAAATTTTAGAGTACTATATTTTAATAATTTTATTCATTTTAAAATTTTAGAGTACTATATATTTTAATAATTTTATTCATTTTTAAATTTTAGAGTACTATATATTTTAATAATTTTATTCATTTTTAAATTTTAGAGTACTATATTTTAATAATTTTATTCATTTTTAAATTTTAGAGTACTATTTTTTAATAATTTAATTAATTTTTAAATTTTCGGGTACAATTTTATAATATTTTCATTTATTTTTGCATTTTAGAGTACTATTTGTTAATAATGTTTTTCTTTTTTAAATTTTAGAGTACTATTTTTTAATAATTTAATTAATTTTTAAATTTTCGGGTACAATTTCGTAATATTTTCATTCATTTTTGCATTTTAGAGCACTATTTGTTAATAATTTCTTTCATTTTTAAATTTTAGAGTACTATTTTTTAATAATTTAATTAATTTTTAAATTTTCGGGTACAATTTTATAATATTTTCATTCATTTTTGCATTTTAGAGTACTATTTTTTAATAATTTTATTCATTTTTAAATTTTAGAGTACTATTTTTTAATAATTTAATTAATTTTTAAATTTTCGGGTACAATTTTATAATATTTTCATTTATTTTTGCATTTTAGAGTACTATTTGTTAATAATTTTATTCATTTTTGCATTGTAGAGTACTCTTTTTTAATAATTGTATTCATTTTTAAATTTTAGAGTACAATTTTATAATATTTTCATTCATTTTTGCATTTTAGAGTACTATTTGTTACTAATTTTTTTCATTTTTAAATTTTAGAGTACTATTTTTTAATAATTTAATTAGTTTTTAAATTTTCGGGTACAATTTTATAATATTTTCATTATACCCTACACCTTAAGGTTAAGGGTATATTCACTTTGTCACGAAATGTGTAACGCATAGAAATAGAGACGATAGGTATAGAAAAGTATATATATTCTTGATCAGGGTGACCTCCTGAGTCGATTTAGCGATGTCCGTCCGTCTGTCTGTCTGTCTGTCTGTCTGTCTGTCTGTCTGTTGAAATCACGATCACAGGAGCACAGGTGAAGATATCGTGATGAAACTTTACAGAAATATTGTTTCTTAGGGTGTTCAGGTTGGTATTGAAAATGGGCAAAATCGGTCCACGACCACGCCTATTTTTTAGTAAAAATGTGATCAGCCGTTATTTTTTAGTTATAATAACAAAATTTCATTTCTGGGTATAGAGTAACTTCATCCGTCGATATGCCAAATATGGGCGTGATCCGCCCACTTTTAGGTTATACAGGTAAAAGAGGTTCTCAAATGGTTATATTGTTAAATATATAAACATCCTGAATCAAACTTTACATAACAACTTATTTTCTAATAAAACATTATTACAGCAAAAGTGGGCGCGGTCCGCCCACTTTTACACTGCTTATACAGTATAGTTCATGAAAGCAAATTTATTACCACGGAAATAAAGCTTAAAATTGAACACAATAATATAACCTAAACGACAAATATATAAGTCTGTAATTTTATAATATGTTATTAATTAATATGGAATTTTGTATAAATAATCTTTGTTCGGATTTGTAAACGAGCAAATAAAATGAATATAAGACATATAAACATAGAATCAATTTATAAAAAAATGCATTGGCATAAAACCTTAATTCCTAAAATTCCTAAAAATTCCTAAAAACTGTTGTAGGTCAGAATCATTGCTTTGGTAATAACAACGCTTAACGTTGTTATCACCACATACCTTTCGGCCCAGTAGTTAACAAAGCTTAACGTGTGACACATACTTCTAGGCTGCACTTTAATTGTGGAGCTCGAAAGTACAGGTGAATCACACACCACTGTGGCCTAGATAAAAACCGAACTTGATCGCATTCCAATAAGTGGAACAGCGCGCTCAATTCAGAAGAGCAAAAGTCGCAACTTGTTGTCAAGAATTATTGTCAAAAATAATTCTTGAGATAGTTGCAAAAACGACGCGGAAATGATTCTGGCCAACAACGAGTCTCAGAAGAGATATTAACCCATCTTTCGGATTGAAAGAGGGCAGTTGTAATTTAGCAGCAAAAGCTAAGCAGGCGAAGTATAGAGTAAAAGTCAAAAGTTGTAATTAATTAAAAATAAATTCAAAATGAATAAAAATTCTTAAAAATAGAATAAACGAATAAAAAATCAAGAATCAATATCGATGTCATCGGAACGTGTATAAATTGAAAATTTTTGGAATTAGAATTTAAATTGAAAAATTTTGAGATTGTTGACAACTCATGTCTAAATAATAGTTTTGGTTAAGTGAAAACTTTAATAAACTTGTTGGGCAAACCAAGAAGAAAATTTGAGCTAGTTAGGCACAACCACCTGTAGAAAACACATTTGAAATAAGGTCTATGTTTAAGTTTTGGAAAAGAATAAATAAAAAGATACAACAAACAAATCCGTCAGTATTTTTTTTTAATAACAAATTAATTAATAGCAACCAGGCTAACAGCGATAGCTGCAAGCCAATAAATAAAATAGATTCTGCATAAATGCAAGAAATTTATTGCAACAAAAAGTAGGTCACGAACTTGAGCTTGAACTTCAAGCAAGGCCAGAAGCTACAAAATTGCTAGCGAGTGGCAATTGGTAGCAAAAACGCTAACAAAACAAGAAAAACAAAAGAAGTAATCAAAAAACTAAAATTTCGTCAGGCACCAGGCGAGCACAATTGAGCCACAAGCTCGAATTACAAAAAAAAAATAAATATATAATATTAATATATATATATGTACGAGTATAAGCGCACGAATGTACGAATGTTTACAACGTGTTCAGACAAAAGGGTGTCAATGATTAAAAGCTGAATAAGCAAAAGTTAATTGCTTGAAGAAAATCAATTAAAGTGTTAATTGATTCCAAAAATATCCAAATTAAATACTTGGAAAAATAAGTATAGGATAATTAATGGCAGAATCGCTTCACGAACAAGCATATTTAGCATTAGAAAACGACCATAGGGATTTGAAGAGACAGGTAGGAGAACTAGTGACAAAAGTTTGGAACATATTAAAAAATACCGTTTCCAATAAAGAATATTTAGAGTTGATAAAAACTAAAATAGACGCACTAGGATAAATATCAACTGTAGAAAAAGCAGACGCATTAATAGAGGAATTGCTAGTGTTTTTAAAAAATATAATAGAAAACAAAGATAAAAGTTTACGGGACTGTTTATCAGAATTCAACGCGTTAAAAAATAAGTTCGATACTTATGTAAAGGAAAGACAGTTTCAGGAAAACATATTAAGACCTTAGAAGAAGAGAACGAACAACTAAGGAAATTATTAGAGAAGAAGGGTTTAACAGAAGAAACATTAAATAAAACGCTAGAACAGGGGTTTTCACAGAAATCTAGAGAAGACTGTAGTTCTTTAGAAGAAGCGCACAAAAGAATCCAAGAATTGAAAGAGGAAAACAGACGGCTACAACAAGAAATAGAATTAGCTAACGATCAGACGCTTTATCATAAGGAACCTACCCCAGCCATACCCAGTCCAAGGGAATATAATTCAGTTTCATTTCCTACATTTAAACCATTAGTGGCAACACAAATCAAAATGGGTATAGGAGAGATAGCTACAATTACAAATAGGCTGGTACCGCTCTTTTCTGGAACACATTCGCCAGACTTACGCAGCGAAGTGTATAAATTCATACACGGGTGCGAATTAGCCGCAAGAGATGTAGGTCCGGACAACATTCAGGACTACATAGACTGCATTAAGCAGAGGTTACATGGGGATGCCTATGATTTAGTGAGGTCACAACGCTTCAATACCCTCGAGGAATTCTACCTCACAATAAAAAATGCATATTTGCCAGCGGTATCCTTAGACTCAGTAATAATAAGTATCCAAAGTTGTAGCCAGCTACTTAACGAAGATATACGACAGTTTGCGAGACGCCTAACCACCCTACGAACACAGGCAGTAGAGTTAGTGCGAACGAAATATAATGGAAACGGTGATATGGCACTTTTGAGTATGGTGGAAGGAGCCGTAGAGAAATCCTTTAAAACAGGATTAAAGAACGCTGCATTGAGAATTTATATGCTCAATGTTACGAAGAAAAACCTCGAACAAATGGTAGAATTAGCCATAGAGGCACTCGAAACCATAGAAAACAGTAGTCTCCTCCACACAGACCCCTTAAGCATTAATATGAATGCACCGCGTTCTGCCACCATGCCGCGTAAACAACAAGAGCAAACTCAACAGGAAAGTCAGGGCATAGCTTCAGGAGGAAAAATTGCCAGGCAACCCACTTCGGTACAAAATACTACACAAGGAGCGGCGAATAGAGTAATTTGCTCATTTTGTAACAAGCGAGGTCATACCAGAGATTGTTTGACTCGCAAGAATACGCCATATTGTCAGAAGTGTTTAAAATATGGACACGAGACAAGTTGGAGGTGTGAAAACAAGGGCAACAACAGAAGTGAGTACATCAATAAGAATCAGAGGACTAACAACCAATTGGCCTCATCAGAATTGGCAGTCAAACCAAGTCCAACAAAACTGGCAGACAAACCGACCACAGCAGAATTGGCCTCAAAACCCATTCCAGCAGAACGGGAACCAAAAATGGGCAATAAATCCTAACCCAACTACACTGAACGGATTGCAGAGGAATCAGCCGAAGAGAGCAAACCAAACGTTATGTCATTGGTGTAATAGACCAGGACATATGATAAGAAATTGTGAGGCAAAAAGGAATTGGGAATCGTTACAAAGAAATAGTCCGGGAAACTGCCAAGGGCCCAGAATAGGCCAATAATCTGGGGACCCAAAAATATTAGTAACTTAAGGCCAAATGAAGGAGTAACAGTAATTCATACATCCGAACCGGTTGTGGATACGTTACCAACTTTAACGAATAAAGTGGTAACCGTAAGTCCGACATCGGAAGCGATTGTTGAAACGTTACCACCTTCAAGAGACTTAAAAATTAATATCAAGTTAAAAGGGACTGATAATAATAAGAAAAACAACGTAACGGAGAGAAATCATACGTTTGGAGAAACAGTTGATTTAGAGATGCCAATTAAGTTGAAGAATAAAAACCAAAATTTAAATATACGGACACCGTGCTCAAGGGATAAGTTAGCAAATAACAATAGAAATACAGAACCAGGAGTATCTAACTGCACTCAAACCCAGCTAAATGACGTGTTCATTGAATTACCTTGCGAAGAGGCGAATAATGGAAAACTCATTTTACTGGTAGATACAGGGGCAGATACAAGCCTGATAAAGAAGTGTGCGATAAAAGATAGCACAATAATAGACAAGTCGAATAGGAAAGACTTAAGCGGAGCATTTGGAGGTTGTGTGACCACAGAAGGATCAACTACTATATGTCATAATGAGGTACAGTCCTTACGTTTAACGCTATACGTTGTGTCACTTAAACAAGGAGTACCAGCAGACGGCATATTAGGAAGAGATAATTTGTGGAACAACTCCATTATAAATACTATGGAAAAGATTTTAACACTCTTCAATGAAAAGAAAGAGGTTATTTTAGAAGTACCGATAAAAACTATCGAGCAGATAGAGAAGGAAGGCAAACAACAGTACATACCAGTTGATGCAAGAACAATTACGATAGTACAATTAAAACTTCGTACAAAATTTAAGAATGTGGTAATTCATAAAGAAGAAATAGATCCAGGAATCTACATAGGAATCTCCCATATTAAATACAACAGAGTATGATTACGAAATAGATAGCGAATTTAAACCAAAATTCACAAACTTCGACGAGTACACAATACAAAGTACTGAGTCAATTAATGGCATAGGCAAAATAGATGCCAAAAGAAGAATAAATGAATTGCTCAATGAAATTGAGTTAGATGAAAATTTAAATATGGAAGAAAAGAATTCAATAGAGGAAATAGTAAAATCTTTTCATGACGTCTTCCTATTAGACGGAGACGAACTCTCGTTTACAAGTGTATTGAAACACGAAATTCAAACAGGCGCAGATCAGCCGCCCATAAATAGAAAACAATACAGATTACCTCAAATACATAGGGAGGAAATAAATAAACAAGTGAACAAACTTTTAGGTGATGGCATAATCACACATAGCACATCACCGTGGAACTCACCGTTATTTTTAGTGCCCAAGAAAAGTGGCAAGGACGGCGAGAAAAAGTGGAGACTCGTAATAGACTACAGAAAACTCAATGAAGCCACAATCAAACAAGTTTTTCCAATTCCGCGCATCCACGAAATTTTAGAGCAATTAGGCCATAGCAGATATTTTACAACGCTAGATTTGGCAAGTGGATATCACCAAGTTTTAATCGACGACAGGGATAAGGAAAAAACAGCACAGTACAGTACAGGACTAGGGCACTTCGAATTTAATCGAATGCCATTTGGGCTAACAGGTGCCCCAGCAACATTCCAAAGGATAATGAATCATATCCTTACAGGTCTACAGGGAATAGATTGTTTTGTTTATTTAGATGACATAGTGATATACGGTAGAAATCTGAAACAACACCAGCAAAGATTATGTTCAGTATTACAGAAATTACGCGAACATAATTTAAAACTGAATACAGAGAAATGCAAATTTTTGAGAAAGGAAATAGTTTATTTAGGACAACGAGAACAACGAGTCTCAGAAGAGATATTAACCCATCTTTCGGATTGAAAGAGGGCAGTTGTAATTTAGCAGCAAAAGCTAAGCAGGCGAAGTATAGAGTAAAAGTCAAAAGTTGTAATTAAGCCGTTAAAGAGAACAGATCAAGTGGCAGTAATTGTGAACAGTTAAACAAAACATTGTCAAATACAACCAGAAGTCGAGGAAGGACATCCCCCCGAATAAATAAACGTAAGAAAATTAACCCAAGACTTTATTTTCAGCACCTGTCGAAAGACGGCAGTATTGCCCGACAGGTTAAAGGACCACAAGGGCGGCACCTTGGTGCCCGTGGTAACTAGGCGAGGGGATCCACTACGGCAGGTTGCCGGATCCCAATGGTAAGACCACAAAGTCGGCAGATCCTTGCCCGTGGCACAAGCGTCCGTGGTCCTTCACATCGAAGGACTAACGACAACAACCCCTATCATTGTCAGTGATCCTTCTCGAGGGAGGATCTACGACATTACGTTTGTTCTGGTGTCCTACTGGAGGATACTAGATACAACATTTTGGCGCAGCCGGTTTTACGATCCAAGGATCGCTTTTTGTTTTATTTTAAAGTGAAATCAGATAAAAATAAATTCAAAATGAATAAAAATTCTTAAAAATAGAATAAACGAATAAAAAATCAAGAATCAATATCGATGTCATCGGAACGTGTATAAATTGAAAATTTTTGGAATTAGAATTTAAATTGAAAAATTTTGAGATTGTTGACAACTCATGTCTAAATAATAGTTTTGGTTAAGTGAAAACTTTAATAAACTTGTTGGGCAAACCAAGAAGAAAATTTGAGCTAGTTAGGCACAACCACCTGTAGAAAACACATTTGAAATAAGGTCTATGTTTAAGTTTTGGAAAAGAATAAATAAAAAGATACAACAAACAAATCCGTCAGTATTTTTTTTTAATAACAAATTAATTAATAGCAACCAGGCTAACAGCGATAGCTGCAAGCCAATAAATAAAATAGATTCTGCATAAATGCAAGAAATTTATTGCAACAAAAAGTAGGTCACGAACTTGAGCTTGAACTTCAAGCAAGGCCAGAAGCTACAAAATTGCTAGCGAGTGGCAATTGGTAGCAAAAACGCTAACAAAACAAGAAAAACAAAAGAAGTAATCAAAAAACTAAAATTTCGTCAGGCACCAGGCGAGCACAATTGAGCCACAAGCTCGAATTACAAAAAAAAAATAAATATATAATATTAATATATATATATGTACGAGTATAAGCGCACGAATGTACGAATGTTTACAACGTGTTCAGACAAAAGGGTGTCAATGATTAAAAGCTGAATAAGCAAAAGTTAATTGCTTGAAGAAAATCAATTAAAGTGTTAATTGATTCCAAAAATATCCAAATTAAATACTTGGAAAAATAAGTATAGGATAATTAATGGCAGAATCGCTTCACGAACAAGCATATTTAGCATTAGAAAACGACCATAGGGATTTGAAGAGACAGGTAGGAGAACTAGTGACAAAAGTTTGGAACATATTAAAAAATACCGTTTCCAATAAAGAATATTTAGAGTTGATAAAAACTAAAATAGACGCACTAGGATAAATATCAACTGTAGAAAAAGCAGACGCATTAATAGAGGAATTGCTAGTGTTTTTAAAAAATATAATAGAAAACAAAGATAAAAGTTTACGGGACTGTTTATCAGAATTCAACGCGTTAAAAAATAAGTTCGATACTTATGTAAAGGAAAGACAGTTTCAGGAAAACATATTAAGACCTTAGAAGAAGAGAACGAACAACTAAGGAAATTATTAGAGAAGAAGGGTTTAACAGAAGAAACATTAAATAAAACGCTAGAACAGGGGTTTTCACAGAAATCTAGAGAAGACTGTAGTTCTTTAGAAGAAGCGCACAAAAGAATCCAAGAATTGAAAGAGGAAAACAGACGGCTACAACAAGAAATAGAATTAGCTAACGATCAGACGCTTTATCATAAGGAACCTACCCCAGCCATACCCAGTCCAAGGGAATATAATTCAGTTTCATTTCCTACATTTAAACCATTAGTGGCAACACAAATCAAAATGGGTATAGGAGAGATAGCTACAATTACAAATAGGCTGGTACCGCTCTTTTCTGGAACACATTCGCCAGACTTACGCAGCGAAGTGTATAAATTCATACACGGGTGCGAATTAGCCGCAAGAGATGTAGGTCCGGACAACATTCAGGACTACATAGACTGCATTAAGCAGAGGTTACATGGGGATGCCTATGATTTAGTGAGGTCACAACGCTTCAATACCCTCGAGGAATTCTACCTCACAATAAAAAATGCATATTTGCCAGCGGTATCCTTAGACTCAGTAATAATAAGTATCCAAAGTTGTAGCCAGCTACTTAACGAAGATATACGACAGTTTGCGAGACGCCTAACCACCCTACGAACACAGGCAGTAGAGTTAGTGCGAACGAAATATAATGGAAACGGTGATATGGCACTTTTGAGTATGGTGGAAGGAGCCGTAGAGAAATCCTTTAAAACAGGATTAAAGAACGCTGCATTGAGAATTTATATGCTCAATGTTACGAAGAAAAACCTCGAACAAATGGTAGAATTAGCCATAGAGGCACTCGAAACCATAGAAAACAGTAGTCTCCTCCACACAGACCCCTTAAGCATTAATATGAATGCACCGCGTTCTGCCACCATGCCGCGTAAACAACAAGAGCAAACTCAACAGGAAAGTCAGGGCATAGCTTCAGGAGGAAAAATTGCCAGGCAACCCACTTCGGTACAAAATACTACACAAGGAGCGGCGAATAGAGTAATTTGCTCATTTTGTAACAAGCGAGGTCATACCAGAGATTGTTTGACTCGCAAGAATACGCCATATTGTCAGAAGTGTTTAAAATATGGACACGAGACAAGTTGGAGGTGTGAAAACAAGGGCAACAACAGAAGTGAGTACATCAATAAGAATCAGAGGACTAACAACCAATTGGCCTCATCAGAATTGGCAGTCAAACCAAGTCCAACAAAACTGGCAGACAAACCGACCACAGCAGAATTGGCCTCAAAACCCATTCCAGCAGAACGGGAACCAAAAATGGGCAATAAATCCTAACCCAACTACACTGAACGGATTGCAGAGGAATCAGCCGAAGAGAGCAAACCAAACGTTATGTCATTGGTGTAATAGACCAGGACATATGATAAGAAATTGTGAGGCAAAAAGGAATTGGGAATCGTTACAAAGAAATAGTCCGGGAAACTGCCAAGGGCCCAGAATAGGCCAATAATCTGGGGACCCAAAAATATTAGTAACTTAAGGCCAAATGAAGGAGTAACAGTAATTCATACATCCGAACCGGTTGTGGATACGTTACCAACTTTAACGAATAAAGTGGTAACCGTAAGTCCGACATCGGAAGCGATTGTTGAAACGTTACCACCTTCAAGAGACTTAAAAATTAATATCAAGTTAAAAGGGACTGATAATAATAAGAAAAACAACGTAACGGAGAGAAATCATACGTTTGGAGAAACAGTTGATTTAGAGATGCCAATTAAGTTGAAGAATAAAAACCAAAATTTAAATATACGGACACCGTGCTCAAGGGATAAGTTAGCAAATAACAATAGAAATACAGAACCAGGAGTATCTAACTGCACTCAAACCCAGCTAAATGACGTGTTCATTGAATTACCTTGCGAAGAGGCGAATAATGGAAAACTCATTTTACTGGTAGATACAGGGGCAGATACAAGCCTGATAAAGAAGTGTGCGATAAAAGATAGCACAATAATAGACAAGTCGAATAGGAAAGACTTAAGCGGAGCATTTGGAGGTTGTGTGACCACAGAAGGATCAACTACTATATGTCATAATGAGGTACAGTCCTTACGTTTAACGCTATACGTTGTGTCACTTAAACAAGGAGTACCAGCAGACGGCATATTAGGAAGAGATAATTTGTGGAACAACTCCATTATAAATACTATGGAAAAGATTTTAACACTCTTCAATGAAAAGAAAGAGGTTATTTTAGAAGTACCGATAAAAACTATCGAGCAGATAGAGAAGGAAGGCAAACAACAGTACATACCAGTTGATGCAAGAACAATTACGATAGTACAATTAAAACTTCGTACAAAATTTAAGAATGTGGTAATTCATAAAGAAGAAATAGATCCAGGAATCTACATAGGAATCTCCCATATTAAATACAACAGAGTATGATTACGAAATAGATAGCGAATTTAAACCAAAATTCACAAACTTCGACGAGTACACAATACAAAGTACTGAGTCAATTAATGGCATAGGCAAAATAGATGCCAAAAGAAGAATAAATGAATTGCTCAATGAAATTGAGTTAGATGAAAATTTAAATATGGAAGAAAAGAATTCAATAGAGGAAATAGTAAAATCTTTTCATGACGTCTTCCTATTAGACGGAGACGAACTCTCGTTTACAAGTGTATTGAAACACGAAATTCAAACAGGCGCAGATCAGCCGCCCATAAATAGAAAACAATACAGATTACCTCAAATACATAGGGAGGAAATAAATAAACAAGTGAACAAACTTTTAGGTGATGGCATAATCACACATAGCACATCACCGTGGAACTCACCGTTATTTTTAGTGCCCAAGAAAAGTGGCAAGGACGGCGAGAAAAAGTGGAGACTCGTAATAGACTACAGAAAACTCAATGAAGCCACAATCAAACAAGTTTTTCCAATTCCGCGCATCCACGAAATTTTAGAGCAATTAGGCCATAGCAGATATTTTACAACGCTAGATTTGGCAAGTGGATATCACCAAGTTTTAATCGACGACAGGGATAAGGAAAAAACAGCACAGTACAGTACAGGACTAGGGCACTTCGAATTTAATCGAATGCCATTTGGGCTAACAGGTGCCCCAGCAACATTCCAAAGGATAATGAATCATATCCTTACAGGTCTACAGGGAATAGATTGTTTTGTTTATTTAGATGACATAGTGATATACGGTAGAAATCTGAAACAACACCAGCAAAGATTATGTTCAGTATTACAGAAATTACGCGAACATAATTTAAAACTGAATACAGAGAAATGCAAATTTTTGAGAAAGGAAATAGTTTATTTAGGACACAAATGCTCGGAAAATGGTGCTTTACCAGATCCCTACAAGGTAGAATGTGTGAAAAACATAGGAGTTCCGAGAAATAGAAAAGAAGTACAAGCATTTCTTGGACTAATAAATTACTACAGAAAATTTATTGAAAACACAGCTAAGATAGCGCTGCCAATTAACAAATTATTACGTAAAGACGCAAAATTTATCTGGACAGAAGAATGCCAGCAAGCATTTGAACGACTAAAAGAAGCAGTCATGTCACCACCAGTTTTGGCATATCCAGATTTTTCGAGAGAATTTCTGTTAACTACCGACGCAAGTAATGAAGCGTTAGGCGCGGTTCTTTCTCAAGGAGAAGTAGGCGAAGATAGACCAATAGCTTTCGCTAGCCGAGCGCTGAGCGACACAGAAAAGAGATATTCAACAATAGAGAAGGAATTCTTAGCGATAGTTTGGGCAACAAAAAACTTTAGAGCATATCTCCTAGGCAGACATTTCAAAATTTTTACTGACCACCAGCCATTAAAGGGAATAGCCAATTTAAAGGACCAAACTTCAAGACTGGCAAGATTTAGGCATAAATTATCGGAATACGACTTCGAAATTCTATATAAGCCAGGAAAGAAAAATTTAAACGCAGATGCGCTAAGTAGAATTCCTCAGGAGAAACACAAAACAATAGGAGCCGTACAAACACGGTCAAAAGCAAAAACAGGTAACCAAGATCAACAACAAGGAACACCCGTAGAAATAGATAAAGATGATGAGGAACCAAGAAACGGAGAATATAACACAGCAACATTGCTGTCCGACCCGAAACAAATAGAAACAGTGATTAAAGACTTTCACAATTCACCACTGGGAGGACATCAGGGTGCGGTGAAAACGTATTTAAGAATCCGGGGACAATTCAGATGGCCAGGAATGCAAAAACAAATCAAGGATTATATAAAAAACTGTCCTAAGTGCCAAGCTAACAAAAGCTCAAAATTGACAAAAATGCCCATGGTGCTGACAGATACACCAATGAGGCCATTTGACAAAGTTTACATGGACATAGTAGGTATTCTACCTGAAACTGTGTCGGGTAACAAATATATTTTAACGTTTCAAGATGACTTCTCGAAATTTATGGCGTGTACAGCTATCCCAGACGCGGAAGCAAGTACTGTCGCCAGGGCCTTTTATGACGAAGTAATTACGCGCTACGGAATTCCACGAATTCTTATTACGGATAACGGAACTAATTTCATTTCGAAATTGTTCTCAGATACGTGCAAATTATTAGGTATCAAAAAATTACACATAACGCCTTACCATCCACAGGCTAATGGCTCATTAGAGAGAAGCCACAGACCTTTAGCGGAATATTTACGTAGTTTTGCTAAAGAAGATGGTTCGAATTGGGATCAATGGTTAACTGCAGCAAAGCACGTTCACAACCACACACCCCACATTACGACCAAGCAAACTCCGTTTCGTACCTTATTCGGATTCGACATATGCCGACTAATTTAAAAAGGAAGTGTAGTCCGGTATATAATGCCGAAGATCCGAATAAAGTTTTGAAATTCCAAATTCAAAGAGCTCACGAAATAGTGAGGATAAATCAGGAAATGGCTAAAAGGGTGGCCAAAAATCAGTATGTCAATAAATTAAATTTAGTGGAATTTAGAGTAGGAGATAGGGTGTTAATTAAAAACCAAACTAGGAAAAATAAATTTTCTCCCATATGGATAGGGCCATATAGGGTAGAAAGAATTAAAAGTCCAATTACGACAGTCTTAAATATTAAGGGAAGAGAAAAACCATTCCACAATAATTTACTTAAGTTATATAATAGCGATTAAGTAGAAATTAGGGTTAACTAGACCATAACGTAGGAATCAGAATCACTTAGACTAAGAAAACAGGTTAATAGGTTAGGTGATATTAAATTAAGTTATTCACAATAATCACGTTATTAGGAGTAGGACAAAATCAATTAATATAGAATATGATAGAATAAATAGATATGAATGAGTTGCAAACTATAAATAAGACGGATACAAAAATATTAGGTACACTAAGAACAAGAGAAAAAAAAATAAGAACAACAAGACACAAAACCATAAAGTGATTAAAACCATGAATAAATTAACCAATAAAGCAAAGGGGACAATAGAAATAGGAGCAGAGTTTTACTAATCACCTTGCTAAACACACAGTTAGCATGTTCTTAGATTATAAAAAGATTGTGTCTCAATTTTCCACGATACAAAGCAGGGAGCATTAGTCTTAATATAGCAGGATATATTACAGATATAAAAGCACTTGCAAGGAACGTAAAATCAAAAGTATTAGCGAAATTTTAAATTTTAATTTCAGACTTAGGACAAGAAATCAAGACAAATTCAACAAGAAAGTAAATACAAAATTATAATAACGTTTCAATAAGCAACAATTTGTTTATTTAAGCGTAAAAATATAAGAAAAGAAAACTTATATAGTGATAAAATAACTTCGTACTTAATATTTGAGCTATTTCTTTTGTAAATTTGGAATTGAACTTTTTAGATTGTAGTTATTTGAATTGGTAATATACGGTATGTGAAAAATAGCTGTTTCCGTTTTAAATAAACAGCCATTACTATTGCATTTGCATTTATTATAGGAATAAATGCACATGAAATTTATGCATAAAGAGTTAGTTTATGCATAACCATAATTTACGCATCATAAATACATTTACTTGCAATCGTTGCAATAGAAAGTGTAATATAAATAAATCTAAAATAAGAAAGATCTTTGTTTCTTTCATATAAATAAATATATCTAGCAAATATCTTACATATCTTACAAATACAAAATAATATCTTACAAATATATAAACATATCATATAAAATGTAGTACATAAATATTCAATGTAAAATATTACGAATTCGCGAAAACAACAAACAAAACATAAGCAAGAATTGAGCGATAAGCGCAAGCACTGCAGCAAAAGCAGGTGTAAAAGTAGAACAACTGAACATAATGCAGCGTCAGTTTAAAACAACACGAAAAAAAAAAAAAAACACACACAGAACAATAATGAACAAATTCAAAAATAATCAAAACAATGAGAAAAAGAAGTAAGACAAAAAATTATTATATACCTACGTCATATACATACATATGTAAACATATGAAAATATATAAAGAAATAGAAACACTTACAGTACAACTAATAATATTTTAAACTTAATTTAATTTAGAAGCAAATATGTATGTACAGTTAAATAATGAAAAAAAAGGCATAAGAAAAGAAAAGAAATAAGAAAATTAAAAGGAACAAAGAATATAATTATAATAAAATTAGGAAGAGAATTGTACTTAAAATCCTAAATATTAAAGTAAAAACGGAATATATTAAGATACTTGTACAAAAATTTTTTTTTAAGATATATATTTATAACGTAACAAATCATATTCAACTAGAATAACGTCGGTTGTGTTAAGTTAAATAAATATTAGAAATTATGTAAGGGAATTCAATGAAGATAAATATTGTTAACTACTTAATATTCCTAAATTAATATAATATAAGCTACGAAAATGACTTCAAATCTTTATAATTGCGAACAAATTAAATAAGAATACATTGTAAAAGAGGGAAAAAGAAAATATTGTGACGATTATAAACGCACAATTTTAATTATTTTAATGTAATTTAATTTAATTTTTAATTAAGATAGAGTATACTACATACATAGGTATGGGACTCTCCGTTGTCTTGACGTCGTGGGTAGTCGTCACTTGAAAGCGTCGCGTCGTGGGTGGATTAGGATAGTGCGCAATTGGCCAATGAATCTGAGCCGGGCGACTTATATCGTTCGGGCGGCGCCATGTTAGCGACCGCTGGCTGGTGGAGGGGTCCGCTTTTGTCTGTCCGGGACAAAGATCGGGAGTTGGTCTGAGAAATCAGTGAAATCCTCTCTCAGGGGGCCAATGATTCGCCAGGTTGGGCAACGAGGGGTCTAGGTTAGATCTATGCGTCTCGTTCTGCGGGGACCCGTTTCAGAGGCAACGCCCTACGTCGCAGAACGGCTGCACCCCCCCACCCAGCTTACCGATGTACGCCGATGTGTGCGTACCGTATCGACGATTGGGGGTTGTCGCCCGCACGCTCTGGTTCTAGTGTCTGCATGACTCTGAATCATGAGTTGCCCAGTGACTTGACATTGGGGGGCTGTTAGTTGGGTAGGGGTCCACTATTGCCTGTCGAGGTCGAGAGACCGGGAGTTGATCTGAGCAAGCTTAGTTGCAGACGGTCTAGATCCTCTCCTACGGCGTCCTAGGGAAACCGGGAGTCGATCTGAGCAAGCTTCGTTGCAGTCGGTCTAGATCCTCTCCTAGGGAATCCTGAGGAATCGGGGCGCTCGGTCTTAGCACAGCGAGTTGTGTTTCGCTGTTAATACGACACAACAGAACTGCGCAGATCTGCACCCGTGCCATTCGACAGAACGGTCACCCCCTGCACAAGTGGCAGAGAGCCCCAATGCCCGTCTGCCAAATTGGGGTAGAAACGAACCCCCGCGTGCCGTGGACAGGGTGGCTCGCTTGCAAGCGCCTGAGATATACGGCGTTTTTACCCATATTTATTATGTAAAGTATGTTTGAATATTTTCTAAGTTATTGGAAATATTCAAAATAGGAGCAAGAAATATTAGTATTGTTGTGCAGAAAATTTTCAACAAGTTAAAGGTGGAAATTGATTGTACAACCTTAAGTTAGTACATTGATTAGGTCTATGCAACAAAAATTAACCTAGTTTAGTCACGTGTAAAAAAACACCATGCACTCAAGTTATGAGCAATGGGCAAAAAAACACACGCAAACCATAGGTAAAGTTAATATCACTACGTATTAAATTTAATCCGCACGACGGTATATATAGTATTTTTAAGTATATTAGTATTCAAAGTTAATTGAATAACTAAATATAAGCAAACTCGCCATTTTTCGGGTTGTGGTAGCGACCCTCCCCTATACAAAAATTGCATCACCCAACATCAACAGCAACGTCAACAGTAACATCAACAGTTACATGAACAAAAACATCAACAGCTACGTCAAGGTCAACACCAACATCAAATCATCATCAACCTACACACAGACGACACCGAAGAAATGCAGTTACCGGTTGTATTATTGAAATATTATTGTTATAAATTATAAAATTGATTGTCATCATTGATAATTAATTGCATTGTAATTATTATGATTGTAATTGTTAATTAATTGTATTATTATATTAGCTAATATCACATAATCTATTATATAAAAATGAAAGGCCTGACTCACTTCCCATCAACGCACAGGCTAAACCCTTGGACCTAGAACGGTGAAATTTTGCACATAGGTTTCTCTTATTACGTATACGTCAAATAAGAAAGGATTTTTCAAAATGTTACTTCTAAGGACTTCAAAAAGGACATACACAGAATTTTTTCTTTGCACAGTCTAAACCCTTGGATCTACAAAGATGAAATTTTGCACGGAGGTTTCTTTTATGATGTATGAAAGGGAGAAGAAAGGATTTTTCGGATATTTTACTTCCAAGGACTTCAAAAAGGACAAAAACATTACTCTTTTGTTAGCCATCAAATATGTATTTTCTTTTTTTACGAAAACATCCTGCGTATAAATGCCTAAAAACCATTTTCAGGATTTTTCAAAATTCATCCTCTAAAGGTCCAAAAAAGGACATCATTTGGTAAACGTAGACCCAATGACATAATAAAATAAAACGAAGCATGAATATTTTGTACAGAGGTTTCTTTTATGATGTATACAAGGGAGAAGAAAGGATTTTTCGGATATTTTACTTCCAAGGACTTCAAAAAGGACAAAAACATTACTCTTTTGTTAAACATCAAATATGTATTTTCTTTTTTCACGAAAACATTCCGCGTATAAATGCCTAAAAACAATTTTCAGGATTTTTCTAAATTCATGCTCTAAAGGTCCCAAAAAGGACATCATTTGGTAAAAATATACCCTATCACATAATAAAATAAAACGAAGCATTTTATGAATTTTTGACATGTGTCAAAGAATATATGTATTACAATATATTATAACAATATTCAAAACAGAGTGCTCAAGTGCTACGAGATTGTAAATTAATAGTTTGGGATGAAAGTACAATGGCACATAAAAGCAGCTTCTAAGCACTGAACACACCTCTAAAAGATATTACAGTGAACGATGACATGATGGGTGGAACAACTGTACTATTAGCGGGAGACTTTCGCCAGACTCTGTCCATAGTGCCGAGAAGAACTCGGGCTGACGAAGTTAATGCATGTATTAAGCATTAAATCTTTGGCCCTTAATACAAAAACTCTACCTTAAGAAAAACATGCGGGTGCATTTAAAGGGAGATGTTTTCGCTGACCAATTCTCCAAACTACTTCTGCAAATAGGAAACGGAGAATATCCGGAAACTGATGGCAAAATTCAAACTCAACCAAATCTTGCATCAGTTGTGTCGACCGTTGACGAGCTAATAGAACGAATATACATATCCGGATATCCAAAACCTACACCATGAAACAACAGAGTGGTTGAGCGAAAGTGCGATTCTTACATCTAAGAACGATCAGGCATCAACCATTAATGACAAGTTGCTGAGGTCATTTGAAGAAACATAATATCTGTACAAATCGGTGGACACAGTATTGCACATAGATAACGCTATACACTATCCTGTGGAGTTCATAAATACACTTAACCCACCTGGTTTACCGTCTCACAAACTTAACTGAAAATAGCAGGATTTGATCTTAGGAAAGACTGCTTTTCACATGCCAGCAAAAACTATAATTTAGTGTATAAAGAGATACATTAATTAAAATTAAAGAGCAAGAAAATTAAACAAAACATTTCTAATATTTTACAATGAAAAATTATAAAAATATAAACAAATAAAAAACATAAATAAAAACATTCCAAATACAATGTAGTATTATAAAATAACATTTTATTTCCCGAGCAATGCCGGGTAGTTAAGCTAGTATCACATAATATCATATAATAGTTATATTACTTACATAATTCACAAGATATTCATAAAGAGAAAAAAAAAAAATAGTAGACAATAAGCAAAACTAAAATGAACACAAGCCCACCCACAATTCAACAGACCATAAATGTACAAGAAAAATTTAATATTTTTTTACGATACTAAATTTTTCTTCCCCGAGGGTGGAGGGATGTTGTAGGTCAGAATCATTGCTTTGGTAATAACAACGCTTAACGTTGTTATCACCACATACCTTTCGGCCCAGTAGTTAACAAAGCTTAACGTGTGACACATACTTCTAGGCTGCACTTTAATTGTGGAGCTCGAAAGTACAGGTGAATCACACACCACTGTGGCCTAGATAAAAACCGAACTTGATCGCATTCCAATAAGTGGAACAGCGCGCTCAATTCAGAAGAGCAAAAGTCGCAACTTGTTGTCAAGAATTATTGTCAAAAATAATTCTTGAGATAGTTGCAAAAACGACGCGGAAATGATTCTGGCCAACAACGAGTCTCAGAAGAGATATTAACCCATCTTTCGGATTGAAAGAGGGCAGTTGTAATTTAGCAGCAAAAGCTAAGCAGGCGAAGTATAGAGTAAAAGTCAAAAGTTGTAATTAAGCCGTTAAAGAGAACAGATCAAGTGGCAGTAATTGTGAACAGTTAAACAAAACATTGTCAAATACAACCAGAAGTCGAGGAAGGACATCCCCCCGAATAAATAAACGTAAGAAAATTAACCCAAGACTTTATTTTCAGCACCTGTCGAAAGACGGCAGTATTGCCCGACAGGTTAAAGGACCACAAGGGCGGCACCTTGGTGCCCGTGGTAACTAGGCGAGGGGATCCACTACGGCAGGTTGCCGGATCCCAATGGTAAGACCACAAAGTCGGCAGATCCTTGCCCGTGGCACAAGCGTCCGTGGTCCTTCACATCGAAGGACTAACGACAACAACCCCTATCATTGTCAGTGATCCTTCTCGAGGGAGGATCTACGACATTACGTTTGTTCTGGTGTCCTACTGGAGGATACTAGATACAACAAAACTTTTAAGGTGTGGGGTATCTAAGATTCGGCCAGGCCGAATATAGTTTGAAGTTTGAAGTTTGAAGTTTTATTGAGCCTATTTTTGTATATCGTTATAATATGTATTATTAATTCAATTAACAAATTGTAAACAAAATTAAAGACTATAATGTATTGTCTAAAAAACATGTAACAAAACAGTATCTCACTTAAGGATAAAAAGATAAATTGCTGTTAACAATAACTTGAGAAGAAAAAATCGCTCTTGCTCCCGGAGCTTACATAATTTGAGAGTTTATCTCCTAAACTAAAATATGTACTTAATACTAACTTATATCTAAGTTACAACGAGTAAGAAAAGAAAAGGAAAAAGAACAAACAAAAACTTATATAAAAGTAGACAAACCTTTTCAAAATTGTTAATGCTAACCTCTGTGAGCACCAGGAACTGAATTTTTATAGAAATTATGACATAATGAAACATTTAGATCGAAATTTGCAGGGTCTTCATTCACTATGCCAATAGGTGACAAATACGTTGTGTTTGACCAGTTCAGAACTCTTTCTTGATTGAAAATATCAATCATGCAATTGTTCTCATGGCAAGCGATTCTATTGACAAATCTATTTAAGATGTCAGAAACGTAAAGACCCATTGGAATTACATTTGCCTCCGAATAAACGAAACGGTTTGAGTAACGTTTTGTAGGTGATTCGAAATACTTCCCAATACAGTGTCTTAAAACCTTACGTTCCAAAATTTCAAATTCTCTAAACACCGTAGGAGAAACGTTAAACCAAATAGGAAAGCCATATAAGATTACAGGTCTTATGCAGGTTTTGTAAAGTAAAAGTTTGGTTTTCCGTGGTAAATTTCTGTTACATAAAATATTTGAAAAGGTACCTAAAATTTGATAAGCTTTTTTTAATACAATCCTCGCGTGTTTATTAAATTTCAAAAGATTGTAAAAATTAATTCCGAGATATTTTATAGTATTTTTAAATGGGATTTCAGAGCCATTAAACGAGTATCGTAAAGTTTTGCTTTCCGGAACAACAAATGATTTACATTTTCCTGAAGCATTTCTGATGCAAATGGCTTCACTTTTTGATGTATTAATTTTGATTCCCCAGTCTTCGTAGAAACGTTGAACTATTGCCAGATGCTGAACAGTTTGGTTTAAGGCCAATATAGGAGACTCATGATGAGAATAGAGAAGAGAGTCGTCAGCATACAAAAGACCTGTTGAATTTGGCCCAAAATGTGGGAAATCAAACATGAAAATATTATACAGATGAGGGGCTAAAATGGAACCTTGGGGTACACCACAACTTACTTTGCCAAAATTTGACAGATTACCGTTAAAATTAACACAAAATTTTCTATTGTTAAAAAAACTTTTAAACAATTTTATAATTGAGGAATCGAAGCCTATTTGAACCATTTTAAAAAGTATTCCATTATGAAATGCGTGATCAAATGCTTTTTCAATGTCTAAAGAAATTGCGACTGTGCAACGACGATTGCGCAAGTTAGACACTATATCATTTTGGAATTTTAGTAGAGCGTCAACTGTCGGATGGCCTTTTTTAAAACCAAACTGTAAATTTGGAATATAAGATGAGTCTAAACCGTTGTCCATTTTTTTCCTGATTATGTTTTCAAAAAGTTTTCCTAGATTAGACAACAACGAGATTGGTCTCAGGATATTTATCTCAAAGTTGTTAGTCTTTTTTGGAATGGGAATAATTTTAGAGATTTTCCAAGAGTCAGGAAAATATGAATTGCTCAAGCAATTATTAAAAATTATCGAAATGTATTCAAAAGCTTTCATGGGAAACTTCTTAAGTAAGAAATTTGAAATTTTGTCCAATCCAGAGGATTTCTTATTATTCAGATTATTAGCATCAGTAATAACTTCGTCCAAAGATGTCAACTTTGGGAGATGGCGTTCATTAAGTGCTGATGAATTATTACTAAAAGTGTAGATGTTTGGTGAAATTTGGGCGAAAAAGCTGGATAATGAATTCTCAATATAAGAAATGTCTGTATTTGGGTGACATCCCTTATAAATATTAGAAAAGTGAACCTGCAGTTTTTGCAATTTTTCTTCGTCATTATCAATAACGACACCGTTAATTGAAAGATTTTTCATTGAAGATTTTTTCCTACTTCCCATTAAATTATAAATTTGTTTATGAGCCCTAGGCCCTGGAATAATTTTGCTCAACTTATCGCTAAAAATTTTGGATTGCTCTATTTCTACTTGTCTTTTGATAATATTATTCAATAACTGAATCTGTTTAGACAGAAGTAGATAGTCCGGGCTTGAACGGTTCATATTATTGTGGTAAATACGTTTCAGATCTTTCTGCCAACGATACTTGATTTTAAACAAATGTTTGACATTGTCAGAAATAACCATTTTTTGGCCCCGTCTAAGAATTTCATCTGAATGAAGTGCAATTATTGAGTTTAAAGAACTGGTGAACTGTGAAATAAAATTGTCTATTTCAGAGTTACTTAAGTTTCGAGAAGAGGAAGGAAAATGATTTAGTATTTCATCAACAAAATCATTTCTAAACGTATCCCAGTTGGTCCTTTTGAAGGAGGTGAAATAATTTGGAGGATGAAAAAGAATCTCAAGATCAGTGAACTTTATTTGCAATTTAATAGGGAAATGATCTGAAAAAGAAGCAAGGCTCGAAATTTTGAAATTTGGATTTATGGTGTTTACCACATTTGAACTAATTAAAAAGTGGTCCAGAAATGATGAACCATTAGAATAAGAAGGAGTCGAGTCCGAAAATCTTGCAAAATTAAGGGAATAGTGTTGTAGCCAACTCAAAAGCGCATTGCCATTTATATTATTGACCGAATCACCCCAGTGTATATTTTTTGCATTCAAGTCTCCTCCAACAAACGTCCCATCAAAATTTTGGGACAAGCGCCCTATGATAGAAAGCCCATCATAAATTATAGAATGCTGGGAGTTACACGGAAAGTAAATCGAACCAAACAAATATTTTTTAAGAACACCATTTACTAATGTGTCAATTGCTATAAATAAATGTGGAAAATTCAAACCATCAACGCTAATTTTCGAAAATTTAAAGGCTTTTCTTAGCACTATACCTACTCCAAGTTGACTTTTATCCCGAAGAAATGTGTAATTCTCTAAGTAAACTTTTTGATTTGTTCTTAGATGTGTCTCTTGAATAAAAGCAATGTCAATGCTATTTAATTTTAATAATTGCAGCAATTCGAGTCTGCGGCTCACTTCAATGAGTGACCTCACATTAAATGACAGAAGGTTCAGTAAATTACGGACCATAATAATCGTTAACTTCATGCAAAAGATTCATGCCGAATATAGCTTTCTTACTGGTTCATTTTTGCATTTTAGAGTACTATTTGTTAATAATTTTATTCATTTTTGCATTTTAGAGTACTATTTTTAATAATTTTATTCATTTTTAAATTTTAGAGTACTCTTTTTAAATAATTTTATTCATTTTTAAATTTTAGAACACTATTTTTTAATAATTGTATTCATTTTTAAATTTTAGAGTACAATTTTATAATATTTTCATTCATTTTTGCATTTTAGAGTACTATTTGTTAATAATTTTTTTCATTTTTAAATTTTAGAGTACTATTTTTTAATAATTTAATTCATTTTTAAATTTTCGGGTACAATTTTATAATATTTTCATTAATTTTTGCATTTTAGAGTACTATTTTTTAATAATTTTATTCATTTTTGCATTGTAGAGTACTATTTTTTAATAATTTTATTCATTTTTAAATTTTAGAGTACTCTTTTTTAATAATTTTATTCATTTTTAAATTTTAGAGTACTATTTTATAATATTTTCATTCATTTTTGCATTTTAGAGCACTATTTGTTAATAATTTTTTCATTTTTAAATTTTAGAGTACTATTTTTTAATAATTTAATTAATTCTTAAATTTTCGGGTACAATTTTATAATATTTTCATTCATTTTTGCATTTTAGAGTACTATTTGTTAATAATTTTATTCATTTTTGCATTGTAGAGTACTATTTTTTAATAATTTTATTCATTTTTAAATTTTAGAGTACAATTTTATAATATTTTCATTCATTTTTGCATTTTAGAGTACTATTTGTTAATAACTTTTTTCATTTTTAAATTTTAGAGTACTATTTTTTAATAATTTAATTCATTTTTAAATTTTCGGGTACAATTTTATAATATTTTCATTAATTTTTGCATTTTAGAGTACTATTTTTTAATAATTTTATTCATTTTTGCATTGTAGAGTACTATTTTTTAATAATTTTATTCATTTTTAAATTTTAGAGTACTCTTTTTTAATAATTTTATTCATTTTTAAATTTTAGAGTACTATTTTATAATATTTTCATTCATTTTTGCATTTTAGAGCACTATTTGTTAATAATTTTTTCATTTTTAAATTTTAGAGTACTATTTTTTAATAATTTAATTAATTCTTAAATTTTCGGGTACAATTTTATAATATTTTCATTCATTTTTACATTTTAGAGTACTATTTTTTAATAATTTTATTGCTTTTTAAATTTTCGAGTACAATATTTTAATAATTTTATTCATTTTTAAATTTTCGAGTACTATTTTTTAATAATTTTATTGATTTGTAAATTTTCGAGTACTATATTTTAATAATTTTATTCATTTTTAAATTTTAGAGTACTATATTTTAATAATTTTATTCATTTTTAAATTTTGGAGTACTTTGTTTTAATAATTTTATTGATTTTTAAATTTTCGAGTACTATATTTTAATAATTTTATTCATTTTTAAATTTTAGAGTACTATATTTTAAAAATTTTATTCATTTTTAAATTTTAGAGTACTATATTTTAATAATTTTATTCATTTTTAAATTTTAGAGGTCTATATTTTAATAATTTTGTTCATTTTTAAACTTTAGAGTACTATTTTTTTATAATTTTATTTATTTTTAAATTTTCGAGTACTATTTTTTAATAATTTTATTGATTTTTAAATTTTCGAGTACTATATTTTAATAATTTTATTCATTTTTAAATTTTAGAGGTCTATATTTTAATAATTTTGTTCATTTTTAAACTTTAGAGTACTATTTTTTAATAATTTTATTCATTTTTAAATTTTCGAGTACTATATTTTAGTAATTTTATTCAGTTTAAAATTTTCGAGTACTATATTTTAATAATTTTATTCATTTTTAAATTTTAGAGTACTATTTTTTTATAATTTTATTTATTTTTAAATTTTCGAGTACTATTTTTTAATAATTTTATTGATTTTTAAATTTTCGAGTACTATATTTTAATAATTTTATTCATTTTTAAATTTTAGAGGTCTATATTTTAATAATTTTATTCATTTTTAAATTTTAGAGTACTATATTTTAATAATTTTATTCATTTTTAAATTTTAGAGGTCTATATTTTAATAATTTTATTCATTTTTAAATTTTAGAGTACTATATTTTAATAATTTTATCCAGTTTTAAATTTTAGAGTACTATTTTTTTAATAATTTTATTGATTTTTAAAGTTTCGAGTACAATTTTCTAATAATCTTATTCATTTTTAAATTTTAGAGTACTATATTTTAATAATTTTATTCATTTTTAAATTTTAGAGTACTATTTTTATATATATTTATTGATTTTTAAATTTTAGAGTACTATATTTTAATAGTTTTATTCATTTTTAAATTTTAGAGTACTATTTTTTAATAATTTTATTCATTTTTAAATTTTAGAGTACTATTTTTTAATAATTTTATTCATTTTTAAATTTTCGAGTACTATTTTTTAATAATTTTATTCATTTTTAAATTTTAGAGTACTATTTTTTTATAATTTTATTGATTTTTAAATTTTCGAGTACTATTTTTTAATAATTTTATTCATTTTTAAATTTTCAAGTAGTATTTTTTAATAATTTTATCCATTTTTAAATTTTCGAGTACAATTTTCTAATAATTTTATTCATTTTTAAATTTTAAAGTACTATATTTTAATAATTTTATTCATTTTTAAATTTTAGAGTACTATATTTTAATAATTTTATTCATTTTTAAATTTTAGAGTACTATATTTTAATAATTTTATTCATTTTTAAATTTTAGAGTACTATTTTTATATAATTTTATTGATTTTTAAATTTTCGAGTACTATTTTTTAATAGTTTTATTCATTTTTAAATTTTAGAGTACTATTTTTTAATAATTTTATTCATTTTTAAATTTTAGAGTACTATATTTTAATAATTTTATTCATTTTTAAATTTTCGAGAACAATTTTCTAATAATTTTATTCATTTTTAAATTTTAGAGTACTATTTTTTAATAATTTTATTCAATTTTAAATTTTAGACTACTATTTTTTAATAATTTTATTCATTTTTAAATTTTAGAGTACAATTTTATAATATTTTCATTTATTTTTGCATTTTAGAGTACTATTTTTTAATAATTTTATTCATTTTTAAATTTTAGAGTACTATTTTTTAATAATTTTATTAATTTTTAAATTTTAGAGTACTATTTTTTAATAATTTTATTAATTTTTAAATTTTAGAGTACTATTTTTCAATAATTTTGTTCATTTTTGTATTTTAGAGTACTATTTTTTAATAATTTTATTCATTTTTAAATTTTAGAGTACTATTTTTTTATAATTTTATTCATTTTTAAATTTTAGAGTACTATTTTTTAGTAATTTTATTCATTTTTAAATTTTAGAGTACTATATTTTAATAATTTTATTCATTTTTAAATTTTAGAGTACTCTTTTTAATAATTCTATTCATTTTTAAATTTTAGAGTACTATATTTTAATAATTTTATTCATTTTTAAATTTTAGAGTACTATATTTTAATAATTTTATTCATTTTTAAATTTTGGAGTACTTTGTTTTAATAATTTTATTGATTTTTAAATTTTCGAGTACTATATTTTAATAATTTTATTCATTTTTAAATTTTCGAGGACTATTATTTAATAATTTTATTGATTTTTAAATTTTCGAGTACTATATTTTAATAATTTTATTCATTTTTAAATTTTAGAGGACTATATTTTAAAAATTTTATTCATTTTTAAATTTTAGAGTACTATTTTTTAATAATTTTATTGATTTTTAAATTTTCGACTACTATATTTTAATAATTTTATTCATTTTTAAATTTTAGAGTACTATTTTTTTATAATTTTATTGATTTTTAAATTTTCGAGTACTATATTTTAGTAATTTTATTCATTTTTAAATTTTCGAGTACTATATTTTAATAATATTATTCATTTTTAAATTTTAGAGTACTATTTTTTTATAATTTTATTTATTTTTAAATTTTCGAGTACTATTTCTTATAATTTTATTGATTTTTAAATTTTCGAGTACTATATTTTAATAATTTTATTCATTTTTAAATTTTAGAGTACTATATTTTAATAATTTTATTCAATTTTAAATTTTAGAGTACTATTTTTATATATATTTATTGATTTTTAAATTTTCGAGTACTATTTTTTAATAGTTTTATTCATTTTTAAATTTTAGAGTACTATTTTTTAATAATTTTATTCATTTTTAAATTTTAGAGTACTATATTTTAATAATTTTATTCATTTTTAAATTTTAGAGTACTATTTTTATATATATTTATTGATTTTTAAATTTTCGAGTACTATTTTTTAATAGTTTTATTCATTTTTAAATTTTAGAGTACTATTTTTTAATAATTTTATTCATTTTTAAATTTTAGAGTACTATATTTTAATAATTTTATTCATTTTTAAATTTTAGAGTACTATTTTTTAATAATTTTATTCATTTTTAAATTTTCGAGTACTATTTTTTAATAATTTTATTCATTTTTAAATTTTAGAGTACTATTTTTTTATAATTTTATTGATTTTTAAATTTTCGAGTACTATTTTTTAATAATTTTATTCATTTTTAAATTTTCGAGTACTATATTTTAATAATATTATTCATTTTTAAATTTTAGAGTACTATTTTTTTATAATTTTATTTATTTTTAAATTTTCGAGTACTATTTCTTATAATTTTATTGATTTTTAAATTTTCGAGTACTATATTTTAATAATTTTATTCATTTTTAAATTTTAGAGTACTATATTTTAATAATTTTATTCAATTTTAAATTTTAGAGTACTATTTTTATATATATTTATTGATTTTTAAATTTTCGAGTACAATTTTCTAATAATTTTATTCATTTTTAAATTTTAAACTACTATATTTTAATAATTTTATTCATTTTTAAATTTTAGAGTACTATATTTTAATAATTTTATTCATTTTTAAATTTTAGAGTACTATTTTTATATAATTTTATTGATTTTTAAATTTTCGAGTACTATTTTTTAATAGTTTTATTCATTTTTAAATTTTAGAGTACTATTTTTTAATAATTTTATTCATTTTTAAATTTTAGAGTACTATATTTTAATAATTTTATTCATTTTTAAATTTTCGAGAACAATTTTCTAATAATTTTATTCATTTTTAAATTTTAGAGTATTATTTTTTAATAATTTTATTCAATTTTAAATTTTAGACTACTATTTTTTAATAATTTTATTCATTTTTAAATTTTAGAGTACAATTTTATAATATTTTCATTCATTTTTGCATTTTAGAGTACTATTTGTTAATAATTTTATTCATTTTTAAATTTTAGAGTACTATTTTTTAATAATTTTATTCATTTTTAAATTTTAGAGTACTATTTTTTAATAATTTTATTCATTTTTAAATTTTAGAGTACTATTTTTTAATAATTTTATTAATTTTTAAATTTTAGAGTACTATTTTTTAATAATTTTATTCATTTTTAAATTTTAGAGTACTATTTTTCAATAATTTTGTTCATTTTTGTATTTTAGAGTACTATTTTTTAATCATTTTATTCATTTTTGCATTGTAGAGTACTATTTTTTAATAATTTTATTAATTTTTAAATTTTAGAGTACTATTTTTTTATAATTTTATTCATTTTTAAATTTTAGAGTACTATTTTTTAGTAATTTTATTCATTTTTAAATTTTAGAGTACTATATTTTAATAATTTTATTCATGTTTAAATTTTGGAGTACTTTGTTTTAATAATTTTATTGATTTTTAAATTTTGGAGTACTTTGTTTTAATAATTTTATTGATTTTTAAATTTTCGAGGACTATTATTTAATAATTTTATTGATTTTTAAATTTTCGAGTACTATATTTTAATAATTTTATTCATTTTTAAATTTTAGAGTACTATATTTTAATAATTTTATTCATTTTTAAATTTTAGAGTACTATATTTTAATAATTTTATTCATTTTTAAATTTTCGAGGACTATTATTTAATAATTTTATTGATTTTTAAATTTTCGAGTACTATATTTTAATAATTTTATTCATTTTTAAATTTTAGAGGACTATATTTTAAAAATTTTATTCATTTTTAAATTTTAGAGTACTATTTTTTAATAATTTTATTGATTTTTAAATTTTCGACTACTATATTTTAATAATTTTATTCGTTTTTAAATTTTCGAGTACTATTTTTTAATAATTTTATTGATTTTTAAATTTTCGACTACTATATTTTAATAATATTATTCATTTTTAAATTTTAGAGTACTATTTTTTTATAATTTTATTTATTTTTAAATTTTCGAGTACTATTTCTTATAATTTTATTGATTTTTAAATTTTCGAGTACTATATTTTAATAATTTTATTCATTTTTAAATTTTAGAGTACTATATTTTAATAATTTTATTCAATTTTAAATTTTAGAGTACTATTTTTTAATAATTTTATTAATTTTTAAATTTTCGAGTACTATATTTTAATAATTTTATTCATTTTTAAATTTTAGAGGTCTATATTTTAATAATTTTATTCATTTTTAAATTTTAGATTACTATATTTTAATAATTTTATTCATTTTTAAATTTTAGAGTACTATTTTTTAATAATTTTATTCATTTTTAAATTGTAGAGTACTATATTTTAATAATTTTATTCATTTTTAAATTTTAGAGTACTATATTTTAATAATTTTATTCATTTTTAAATTTTAGAGTACTATTTTTTTAATAATTTTATTGATTTTTAAATTTTCGAGTACTATATTTTAATAATTTTATTCATTTTTAAATTTTAGAGTACAATTTTCTAATAATTTTATTCATTTTTAAATTTTCGAGTACTATTTTTTAATAATTTTATACATTTCTAAATTTTCGAGTACATTTTTCTAATAATTTTATTCATTTTTAAATTTTCGAGTACTAATATTATTCATTTTTAAATTTTAGAGTACTATATTTTAATAATTTTATTCATTTTTAAATTTTAGAGTACTAATATTATTCATTTTTAAATTTAAGAGTACTATATTTTAATAATTTTATTCATTTTTAAATTTTAGAGTACTATATTTTAATAATTTTATTCATTTTTAAATTTTCGAGTACTATTTTTTAATAATTTTATTCATTTTTAAATTTTAGAGTACTATTTTTTAATAATTTTATTGATTTTTAAATTTTCGAGTACTATATTATAATAATTTTATTCATTTTTAAATTTTAGAGTACTATTTTGTAATAATTTTATTGATTTTTAAATTTTCGATTACTATATTTTAATAATTTTATTCATTTTTAAGTTTTAGAGTACTATTTTTTAATAATTTAGTCATTTTTAAATTTTCGAGTACTATTTTTTAATAATTTTATTCATTTTTAGATTTGAGAGTTCTATTTTTTAATAATTTTATTGATTTTTAAACTTTCGAGTACTATATTTTAATAATTTTATTAATTTTTAAATTTTAGAGTACTATATTTTAATAATTTTATTCATTTTTAAATTTGATAATTTTATTGATTTTTAAATTTTCGAGTACTATTTTTTAATAATTTTATTAATTTTTAAATTTTAGAGTACTATTTTTTAATAATTTTATTCATTTTTAAATTTTCGAGTACTATATTTTAATAATTTTATTCATTTTTAAATGTTCGAGAACAATTTTCTAATAATTTTATTCATTTTTAAATTTTAGAGTACTATATTATAATAATTTTATTCATTTTTAAATTTTCGAGTACTATTTTTTAATAATTTTATTAATTTTTAAATTTTAGAGTACTATTTCTTATAATTTTATTGATTTTTAAATTTTCGAGTAGTATATTTTAATAATTTTATTCATTTTTAAGTTTTAGAGTACTATATTTTAATAATTTTATTCAATTTTAAATTTTAGAGTACTATATTTTAATAATTTTATTCATTTTTAAATTTTCGACTACTATATTTTAATAATATTATTCATTTTTAAATTTTAGAGTACTATTTTTTTATAATTTTATTTATTTTTAAATTTTAGAGTACTATTTCTTATAATTTTATTGATTTTTAAATTTTCGAGTACTATATTTTAATAATTTTATTCATTTTTAAATTTTAGAGTACTATATTTTAATAATTTTATTCATTTTTAAATTTTAGAGTACTATATTTTAATAATTTTATTCATTTTTAAATTTTCGAGGACTATTATTTAATAATTTTATTGATTTTTAAATTTTCGAGTACTATATTTTAATAATTTTATTCATTTTTAAATTTTAGAGGACTATATTTTAAAAATTTTATTCATTTTTAAATTTTAGAGTACTATTTTTTAATAATTTTATTGATTTTTAAATTTTCGACTACTATATTTTAATAATTTTATTCGTTTTTAAATTTTCGAGTACTATTTTTTAATAATTTTATTGATTTTTAAATTTTCGACTACTATATTTTAATAATATTATTCATTTTTAAATTTTAGAGTACTATTTTTTTATAATTTTATTTATTTTTAAATTTTCGAGTACTATTTCTTATAATTTTATTGATTTTTAAATTTTCGAGTACTATATTTTAATAATTTTATTCATTTTTAAATTTTAGAGTACTATATTTTAATAATTTTATTGATTTTTAAATTTTCGAGTACTATTTTTTAATAGTTTTATTCATTTTTAAATTTTAGAGTACTATTTTTTAATAATTTTATTCAATTTTAAATTTTAGAGTACTATTTTTTTATAATTTTATTTATTTTTAAAATTTCGAATACTATTTCTTATAATTTTATTGATTTTTAAATTTTCGAGTACTATATTTTAATAATTTTATTCATTTTTAAAGTTTAGAGTACTATATTTTAATAATTTTATTCAATTTTAAATTTTAGAGTACTATTTTTATATATATTTATTGATTTTTAAATTTTCGAGTACTACTTTTTAATAGTTTTATTCATTTTTAAATTTTAGAGTACTATTTTTTAATAATTTTATTCATTTTTAAATTTTAGAGTACTATATTTTAATAATTTTATTCATTTTTAAATTTTAGAGTACTATTTTTATATATATTTATTGATTTTTAAATTTTCGAGTACTATTTTTTAATAGTTTTATTCATTTTTAAATTTTAGAGTACTATTTTTTAATAATTTTATTCATTTTTAAATTGTAGAGTACTATATTTTAATAATTTTATTCATTTTTAAATTTTAGAGTACTATATTTTAATAATTTTATTCATTTTTAAATTTTAGAGTACTATTTTTTTAATAATTTTATTGATTTTTAAATTTTCGAGTACTATATTTTAATAATTTTATTCATTTTTAAATTTTCGAGAACTATTTTTTAATAATTTTATACATTTCTAAATTTTCGAGTACAATTTTCTAATAATTTTATTCATTTTCGAGTACTAATATTATTCATTTTTAAATTTTAGAATACTATATTTTAATAATTTTATTCATTTTTAAATTTTAGAGTACTAATATTATTCATTTTTAAATTTTAGAGTACTATATTTTAATAATTTTATTCATTTTTAAATTTTAGAGTACTATATTTTAATAATTTTATTCATTTTTAAATTTTCGAGTACTATTTTTTAATAATTTTATTCATTTTTAAATTTTAGAGTACTATTTTTTAATAATTTTATTGATTTTTAAATTTTCGAGTACTATATTATAATAATTTTATTCATTTTTAAATTTTAGAGTACTATTTTGTAATAATTTTATTGATTTTTAAATTTTCGATTACTATATTTTAATAATTTTATTCATTTTTAAGTTTTAGAGTACTATTTTTTAATAATTTAGTCATTTTTAAATTTTCGAGTACTATTTTTTAATAATTTTATTCATTTTTAGATTTTAGAGTTCTATTTTTTAATAATTTTATTGATTTTTAAACTTTCGAGTACTATATTTTAATAATTTTATTCATTTTTAAATTTGATAATTTTATTGATTTTTAAATTTTCGAGTACTATTTTTTAATAATTTTATTCATTTTTAGATTTTAGAGTACTATTTTGTAATAATTTTATTGATTTTTAAACTTTCGAGTACTATATTTTAATAATTTTATTAATTTTTAAATTTTAGAGTACTATATTTTAATAATTTTATTCATTTTTAAATTTGATAATTTTATTGATTTTTAAATTTTCGAGTACTATTTTTTAATAATTTTATTAATTTTTAAATTTTAGAGTACTATTTTTTAATAATTTTATTCATTTTTAAATTTTCGAGTACTATATTTTAATAATTTTATTCATTTTTAAATGTTCGAGAACAATTTTCTAATAATTTTATTCATTTTTAAATTTTAGAGTACTATATTATAATAATTTTATTCATTTTTAAATTTTCGAGTACTATTTTTTAATAATTTTATTAATTTTTAAATTTTAGAGTACTATTTCTTATAATTTTATTGATTTTTAAATTTTCGAGTAGTATATTTTAATAATTTTATTCATTTTTAAGTTTTAGAGTACTATATTTTAATAATTTTATTCAATTTTAAATTTTAGAGTACTATTTTTATATATATTTATTGATTTTTAAATTTTCGAGTACTATTTTTTGATAGTTTTATTCATTTTTAAATTTTAGAGTACTATTTTTTAATAATTTTATTCAATTTTAAATTTTAGAGTACTATTTTTTTATAATTTTATTTATTTTTAAAATTTCGAGTACTATTTCTTATAATTTTATTGATTTTTAAATTTTCGAGTACTATATTTTAATAATTTTATTCATTTTTAAAGTTTAGAGTACTATATTTTAATAATTTTATTCAATTTTAAATTTTAGAGTACTATTTTTATATATATTTATTGATTTTTAAATTTTCGAGTACTATTTTTTAATAGTTTTATTCATTTTTAAATTTTAGAGTACTATTTTTAATAATTTTATTCATTTTTAAATTTTAGAGTACTATATTTTAATAATTTTATTCATTTTTAAATTTTAGAGTACTATTTTTATATATATTTATTGATTTTTAAATTTTCGAGTACTATTTTTTAATAGTTTTATTCATTTTTAAATTTTAGAGTACTATTTTTTAATAATTTTATTGATTTTTAAATTGTAGAGTACTATATTTTAATAATTTTATTCATTTTTAAATTTTAGAGTACTATATTTTAATAATTTTATTCATTTTTAAATTTGATAATTTTATTGATTTTTAAATTTTCGAGTACTATTTTTTAATAATTTTATTCATTTTTAGATTTTAGAGTACTATTTTGTAATAATTTTATTGATTTTTAAACTTTCGAGTACTATATTTTAATAATTTTATTAATTTTTAAATTTTAGAGTACTATATTTTAATAATTTTATTCATTTTTAAATTTGATAATTTTATTGATTTTTAAATTTTCGAGTACTATTTTTTAATAATTTTATTAATTTTTAAATTTTAGAGTACTATTTTTTATAATTTTATTCATTTTTAAATTTTCGAGTACTATATTTTAATAATTTTATTCATTTTTAAATGTTCGAGAACAATTTTCTAATAATTTTATTCATTTTTAAATTTTAGAGTACTATATTATAATAATTTTATTCATTTTTAAATTTTCGAGTACTATTTTTTAATAATTTTATTAATTTTTAAATTTTAGAGTACTATTTCTTATAATTTTATTGATTTTTAAATTTTCGAGTAGTATATTTTAATAATTTTATTCATTTTTAAGTTTTAGAGTACTATATTTTAATAATTTTATTCAATTTTAAATTTTAGAGTACTATTTTTATATATATTTATTGATTTTTAAATTTTCGAGTACTATTTTTTAATAGTTTTATTCATTTTTAAATTTTAGAGTACTATTTTTTTATAATTTTATTTATTTTTAAAATTTCGAGTACTATTTCTTATAATTTTATTGATTTTTAAATTTTCGAGTACTATATTTTAATAATTTTATTCATTTTTAAAGTTTAGAGTACTATATTTTAATAATTTTATTCAATTTTAAATTTTAGAGTACTATTTTTATATATATTTATTGATTTTTAAATTTTCGAGTACTATTTTTTAATAGTTTTATTCATTTTTAAATTTTAGAGTACTATTTTTTAATAATTTTATTCATTTTTAAATTTTAGAGTACTATATTTTAATAATTTTATTCATTTTTAAATTTTAGAGTACTATTTTTATATATATTTATTGATTTTTAAATTTTCGAGTACTATTTTTTAATAGTTTTATTCATTTTTAAATTTTAGAGTACTATTTTTTAATAATTTTATTCATTTTTAAATTGTAGAGTACTATATTTTAATAATTTTATTCATTTTTAAATTTTAGAGTACTATATTTTAATAATTTTATTCATTTTTAAATTTTAGAGTACTATTTTTTTAATAATTTTATTGATTTTTAAATTTTCGAGTACTATATTTTAATAATTTTATTCATTTTTAAATTTTAGAGTACAATTTTCTAATAATTTTATTCATTTTTAAATTTTCGAGAACTATTTTTTAATAATTTTATACATTTCTAAATTTTCGAGTACAATTTTCTAATAATTTTATTCATTTTCGAGTACTAATATTATTCATTTTTAAATTTTAGAATACTATATTTTAATAATTTTATTCATTTTTAAATTTTAGAGTACTAATATTATTCATTTTTAAATTTTAGAGTACTATATTTTAATAATTTTATTCATTTTTAAATTTTAGAGTACTATATTTTAATAATTTTATTCATTTTTAAATTTTCGAGTACTATTTTTTAATAATTTTATTCATTTTTAAATTTTAGAGTACTATTTTTTAATAATTTTATTGATTTTTAAATTTTCGAGTACTATATTATAATAATTTTATTCATTTTTAAATTTTAGAGTACTATTTTGTAATAATTTTATTGATTTTTAAATTTTCGATTACTATATTTTAATAATTTTATTCATTTTTAAGTTTTAGAGTACTATTTTTTAATAATTTAGTCATTTTTAAATTTTCGAGTACTATTTTTTAATAATTTTATTCATTTTTAGATTTTAGAGTTCTATTTTTTAATAATTTTATTGATTTTTAAACTTCCGAGTACTATATTTTAATAATTTTATTCATTTTTAAATTTTAGAGTACTATTTTGTAATAATTTTATTGATTTTTAAATTTTCGATTACTATATTTTAATAATTTTATTCATTTTTAAGTTTTAGAGTACTATTTTTTAATAATTTAGTCATTTTTAAATTTTCGAGTACTATTTTTTAATAATTTTATTCATTTTTAGATTTTAGAGTTCTATTTTTTAATAATTTTATTAATTTTTAAATTTTAGAGTACTATATTTTAATAATTTTATTCATTTTTAAATGTGATAATTTTATTGATTTTTAAATTTTCGAGTACTATTTTTTAATAATTTTATTAATTTTTAAATTTTAGAGTACTATTTTTTAATAATTTTATTCATTTTTAAATTTTCGAGTACTATATTTTAATAATTTTATTCATTTTTAAATGTTCGAGAACAATTTTCTAATAATTTTATTCATTTTTAAATTTTAGAGTACTATATTATAATAATTTTATTCATTTTTAAATTTTCGAGTACTATTTTTTAATAATTTTATTAATTTTTAAATTTTAGAGTAATATTTCTTATAATTTTATTGATTTTTAAATTTTCGAGTACTATATTTTAATAATTTTATTCATTTTTAAATTTTAGAGTACTATATTTTAATAATTTTATTCAATTTTAAATTTTAGAGTACTATTTTTATATATATTTATTGATTTTTAAATTTTCGAGTACTATTTTTTAATAGTTTTATTCATTTTTAAATTTTAGAGTACTATTTTTTAATAATTTTATTCAATTTTAAATTTTAGAGTACTATTTTTTTATAATTTTATTTATTTTTAAATTTTCGAGTACTATTTCTTATAATTTTATTGATTTTTAAATTTTCGAGTACTATATTTTAATAATTTTATTCATTTTTAAATTTTAGAGTACTATATTTTAATAATTTTATTCAATTTTAAATTTTAGAGTACTATTTTTATATATATTTATTGATTTTTAAATTTTCGAGTACTATTTTTTAATAGTTTTATTCATTTTTAAATTTTAGAGTACTATTTTTTAATAATTTTATTCATTTTTAAATTTTAGAGTACTATATTTTAATAATTTTATTCATTTTTAAATTTTAGAGTAATATTTTTATATATATTTATTGATTTTTAAATTTTCGAGTACTATTTTTTAATAGTTTTATTCATTTTTAAATTTTAGAGTACTATTTTTTAATAATTTTATTCATTTTTAAATTTTAGAGTACTATATTTTAATAATTTTATTCATTTTTAAATTTTAGAGTACTATTTTTTAATAATTTTATTCATTTTTAAATTTTCGAGTACTATTTCTTATAATTTTATTGATTTTTAAATTTTCGAGTACTATATTTTAATAATTTTATTCATTTTTAAATTTTAGAGTACTATTTTTTAATAATTTTATTCAATTTTAAATTTTAGAGTACTATTTTTATATATATTTATTGATTTTTAAATTTTCGAGTACTATTTTTTAATAGTTTTATTCATTTTTAAATTTTAGAGTACTATTTTTTAATAATTTTATTCATTTTTAAATTTTAGAGTACTATATTTTAATAATTTTATTCATTTTTAAATTTTAGAGTACTATTTTTATATATATGTATCGATTTTTAAATTTTCGAGTACTATTTTTTAATAGTTTTATTCATTTTTAAATTTTAGAGTACTATTTTTTAATAATTTTATTCATTTTTAAATTTTAGAGTACTATATTTTAATAATTTTATTCATTTTTAAATTTTAGAGTACTATTTTTTAATAATTTTATTCATTTTTAACTTTTCGAGTACTATTTTTTAATAATTTTATTCATTTTTAAATTTTAGAGTACTATTTTTTTATAATTTTATTGATTTTTAAATTTTCGAGTACTATTTTTTAATAATTTTATTCATTTTTAAATTTTCGAGTAGTATTTTTTAATAATTTTATCCATTTTTAAATTTTCGAGTTCAATTTTCTAATAATTTTATTCATTTTTAAATTTTAAAGTACTATATTTTAATAATTTTATTCATTTTTAAATTTTAGAGTACTATATTTTAATAATTTTATTCATTTTTAAATTTTAGAGTACTATATTTTAATAATTTTATTCATTTTTAAATTTTAGAGTACTATTTTTATATAATTTTGTTGATTTTTAAATTTTCGAGTACTATTTTTTAATAGTTTTATTCATTTTTAAATTTTAGAGTACTATTTTTTAATAATTTTATTCATTTTTAAATTTTAGAGTACTATATTTTAATAATTTTGTTCATTTTTAAATTTTCGAGAACAATTTTCTAATAATTTTATTCATTTTTAAATTTTAGAGTATTATTTTTTAATAATTTTATTCAATTTTAAATTTTAGACTACTATTTTTTAATAATTTTATTCATTTTTAAATTTTAGAGTACAATTTTATAATATTTTCATTCATTTTTGCATTTTAGAGTACTATTTGTTAATAATTTTATTCATTTTTAAATTTTAGAGTACTATTTTTTAATAATTTTATTCATTTTTAAATTTTAGAGTACTATATTTTAATAATTTTATTCATTTTTAAATTTTAGAGTAATATTTTTATATATATTTATTGATTTTTAAATTTTCGAGTACTATTTTTTAATAGTTTTATTCATTTTTAAATTTTAGAGTACTATTTTTTAATAATTTTATTCATTTTTAAATTTTAGAGTACTATATTTTAATAATTTTATTCATTTTTAAATTTTAGAGTACTATTTTTTAATAATTTTATTCATTTTTAAATTTTCGAGTACTATATTATAATAATTTTATTCATTTTTAAATTTTAGAGTACTATTTTGTAATAATTTTATTGATTTTTAAATTTTCGATTACTATATTTTAATAATTTTATTCATTTTTAAGTTTTAGAGTACTATTTTTTAATAATTTAGTCATTTTTAAATTTTCGAGTACTATTTTTTAATAATTTTATTCATTTTTAGATTTTAGAGTTCTATTTTTTAATAATTTTATTGATTTTTAAACTTTCGAGTACTATATTTTAATAATTTTATTCATTTTTAAATTTTAGAGTACTATTTTGTAATAATTTTATTGATTTTTAAATTTTCGATTACTATATTTTAATAATTTTATTCATTTTTAAGTTTTAGAGTACTATTTTTTAATAATTTAGTCATTTTTAAATTTTCGAGTACTATTTTTTAATAATTTTATTCATTTTTAGATTTTAGAGTTCTATTTTTTAATAATTTTATTAATTTTTAAATTTTAGAGTACTATATTTTAATAATTTTATTCATTTTTAAATTTGATAATTTTATTGATTTTTAAATTTTCGAGTACTATTTTTTAATAATTTTATTAATTTTTAAATTTTAGAGTACTATTTTTTAATAATTTTATTCATTTTTAAATTTTCGAGTACTATATTTTAATAATTTTATTCATTTTTAAATGTTCGAGAACAATTTTCTAATAATTTTATTCATTTTTAAATTTTAGAGTACTATATTATAATAATTTTATTCATTTTTAAATTTTCGAGTACTATTTTTTAATAATTTTATTAATTTTTAAATTTTAGAGTACTATTTCTTATAATTTTATTGATTTTTAAATTTTCGAGTACTATATTTTAATAATTTTATTCATTTTTAAATTTTAGAGTACTATATTTTAATAATTTTATTCAATTTTAAATTTTAGAGTACTATTTTTATATATATTTATTGATTTTTAAATTTTCGAGTACTATTTTTTAATAGTTTTATTCATTTTTAAATTTTAGAGTACTATTTTTTAATAATTTTATTCAATTTTAAATTTTAGAGTACTATTTTTTTATAATTTTATTTATTTTTAAATTTTCGAGTACTATTTCTTATAATTTTATTGATTTTTAAATTTTCGAGTACTATATTTTAATAATTTTATTCATTTTTAAATTTTAGAGTACTATATTTTAATAATTTTATTCAATTTTAAATTTTAGAGTACTATTTTTATATATATTTATTGATTTTTAAATTTTCGAGTACTATTTTTTAATAGTTTTATTCATTTTTAAATTTTAGAGTACTATTTTTTAATAATTTTATTCATTTTTAAATTTTAGAGTACTATATTTTAATAATTTTATTCATTTTTAAATTTTAGAGTAATATTTTTATATATATTTATTGATTTTTAAATTTTCGAGTACTATTTTTTAATAGTTTTATTCATTTTTAAATTTTAGAGTACTATTTTTTAATAATTTTATTCATTTTTAAATTTTAGAGTACTATATTTTAATAATTTTATTCATTTTTAAATTTTAGAGTACTATTTTTTAATAATTTTATTCATTTTTAAATTTTCGAGTACTATTTCTTATAATTTTATTGATTTTTAAATTTTCGAGTACTATATTTTAATAATTTTATTCATTTTTAAATTTTAGAGTACTATTTTTTAATAATTTTATTCAATTTTAAATTTTAGAGTACTATTTTTATATATATTTATTGATTTTTAAATTTTCGAGTACTATTTTTTAAGAGTTTTATTCATTTTTAAATTTTAGAGTACTATTTTTTAATAATTTTATTCATTTTTAAATTTTAGAGTACTATATTTTAATAATTTTATTCATTTTTAAATTTTAGAGTACTATTTTTATATATATTTATCGATTTTTAAATTTTCGAGTACTATTTTTTAATAGTTTTATTCATTTTTAAATTTTAGAGTACTATTTTTTAATAATTTTATTCATTTTTAAATTTTAGAGTACTATATTTTAATAATTTTATTGATTTTTAAATTTTCGAGTACTATTTTTTAATAATTTTATTCATTTTTAAATTTTCGAGTAGTATTTTTTAATAATTTTATCCATTTTTAAATTTTCGAGTTCAATTTTCTAATAATTTTATTCATTCTTAAATTTTAAAGTACTATATTTTAATAATTTTATTCATTTTTAAATTTTAGAGTACTATATTTTAATAATTTTATTCATTTTTAAATTTTAGAGTACTATATTTTAATAATTTTATTCATTTTTAAATTTTAGAGTACTATTTTTATATAATTTTATTGATTTTTAAATTTTCGAGTACTATTTTTTAATAGTTTTATTCATTTTTAAATTTTAGAGTACTATTTTTTAATAATTTTATTCATTTTTAAATTTTAGAGTACTATATTTTAATAATTTTATTCATTTTTAAATTTTCGAGAACAATTTTCTAATAATTTTATTCATTTTTAAATTTTAGAGTATTATTTTTTAATAATTTTATTCAATTTTAAATTTTAGACTACTATTTTTTAATAATTTTATTCATTTTTAAATTTTAGAGTACAATTTTATAATATTTTCATTCATTTTTGCATTTTAGAGTACTATTTGTTAATAATTTTATTCATTTTTAAATTTTAGAGTACTATTTTTTAATAATTTTATTCATTTTTAAATTTTAGAGTACTATTTTTTAATAATTTTATTCATTTTTAAATTTTAGAGTACTATTTTTTAATAATTTTATTCATTTTTAAATTTTAGAGTACTATTCTTTAATAATTTTATTCATTTTTAAATTTTAGAGTACTATTTTTCAATAATTTTGTTCATTTTTGTATTTTAGAGTACTATTTTTTAATCATTTTATTCATTTTTGCATTGTAGAGTACTATTTTTTAATAATTTTATTAATTTTTAAATTTTAGAGTACTATTTTTTTATAATTTTATTCATTTTTAAAATTTAGAGTACTATTTTTTAGTAATTTTATTCATTTTTAAATTTTAGAGTACTATATTTTAATAATTTTATTCATTTTTAAATTTTGGAGTACTTTGTTTTAATAATTTTATTGATTTTTAAATTTTGGAGTACTTTGTTTTAATAATTTTATTGATTTTTAAATTTTCGAGGACTATTATTTAATAATTTTATTGATTTTTAAATTTTCGAGTACTATATTTTAATAATTTTATTCATTTTTAAATTTTAGAGTACTATATTTTAATAATTTTATTCATTTTTAAATTTTAGAGTACTATATTTTAATAATTTTATTCATTTTTAAATTTTAGAGTACTATATTTTAATAATTTTATTCATTTTTAAATTTTGGAGTACTTTGTTTTAATAATTTTATTGATTTTTAAATTTTCGAGTACTATATTTTAATAATTTTATTCATTTTTAAATTTTCGAGGACTATATTTTAATAATTCTATTCATTTTTAAATTTTAGAGTACTATATTTTAATAATTTTATTCATTTTTAAATTTTAGAGTACTATATTTTAATAATTTTATTCATTTTTAAATTTTGGAGTACTTTGTTTTAATAATTTTATTGATTTTTAAATTTTCGAGTACTATATTTTAATAATTTTATTCATTTTTAAATTTTCGAGGACTATTAAGTAATAATTTTATTGATTTTTAAATTTTCGAGTACTATATTTTAATAATTTTATTCATTTTTAAATTTTAGAGGACTATATTTTAAAAATTTTATTCATTTTTAAATTTTAGAGTACTATTTTTTAATAATTTTATTGATTTTTAAATTTTCGACTACTATATTTTAATAATTTTATTCATTTTTAAATTTTCGAGTACTATTTTTTAATAATTTTATTGATTTTTAAATTTTCGAGTACTATATTTTAATAATTTTATTCATTTTTAAATTTTAGAGTACTATATTTTAATAATTTTATTCATTTTTAAATTTTGGAGTACTTTGTTTTAATAATTTTATTGATTTTTAAATTTTCGAGTACTATATTTTAATAATTTTATTCATTTTTAAATTTTAGAGGACTATATTTTAAAAATTTTATTCATTTTTAAATTTTAGAGTACTATATTTTAATAATTTTATTCATTTTTAAATTTTAGAGTACTATATTTTAATAATTTTATTCATTTTTAAATTTTCGAGTACTATTTTTTAATAATTTTATTCATTTTTAAATTTTCGAGTACTATATTTTAATAATTTTATTCATTTTTAAATTTTGGAGTACTTTGTTTTAATAATTTTATTGATTTTTAAATTTTCGAGTACTATATTTTAATAATTTTATTCATTTTTAAATTTTCGAGGACTATTATTTAATAATTTTATTGATTTTTAAATTTTCGAGTACTATATTTTAATAATTTTATTCATTTTTAAATTTTCGAGTACTATTTTTTAATAATTTTATTGATTTTTAAATTTTCGAGTACTATATTTTAATAATTTTATTCATTTTTAAATTTTAGAGTACTATATTTTAATAATTTTATTCATTTTTAAATTTTGGAGTACTTTGTTTTAATAATTTTATTGATTTTTAAATTTTCGAGTACTATATTTTAATAATTTTATTCATTTTTAAATTTTCGAGGACTATTATTTAATAATTTTATTGATTTTTAAATTTTCGAGTACTATATTTTAATAATTTTATTCATTTTTAAATTTTAGAGGACTATATTTTAAAAATTTTATTCATTTTTAAATTTTAGAGTACTATTTTTTAATAATTTTATTGATTTTTAAATTTTCGACTACTATATTTTAATAATTTTATTTATTTTTAAATTTTCGAGTACTATTTCTTATAATTTTATTGATTTTTAAATTTTCGAGTACTATATTTTAATAATTTTATTCATTTTTAAATTTTAGAGTACTATATTTTAATAATTTTATTCAATTTTAAATTTTAGAGTACTATTTTTTAATAATTTTATTCATTTTTAAATTGTAGAGTACTATTATTTAATAATTTTATTCATTTTTAAATTGTAGAGTACTATATTTTAATAATTTTATTCATTTTTAAATTTTAGAGTACTATATTTTAATAATTTTATTGATTTTTAAATTTTAGAGTACTATTATTTAATAATTTTATTCATTTTTAAATTTTAGAGGTCTATATTTTAATAATTTTATTCATTTTTAAATTTTAGAGTACAATTTTCTAATAATTTTATTCATTTTTAAATTTTCGAGTACTATTTTTTAATAATTTTATACATTTCTAAATTTTCCAGTGCAATTTTCTAATAATTTTATTCATTTTTAAATTTTCGAGTACTATTTCTTATAATTTTATTGATTTTTAAATTTTCGAGTACTATATTTTAATAATTTTATTCATTTTTAAATTTTAGAGTACTATATTTTAATAATTTTATTGATTTTTAAATTTTAGAGTACTATTATTTAATAATTTTATTCATTTTTAAATTTTAGAGGTCTATATTTTAATAATTTTATTCATTTTTAAATTTTAGATTACTATATTTTAATAATTTTATTCATTTTTAAATTTTAGAGTACTATTTTTTAATAATTTTATTCATTTTTAAATTGTAGAGTACTATATTTTAATAATTTTATTCATTTTTAAATTTTAGAGTACTATATTTTAATAATTTTATTCATTTTTAAATTTTAGAGTACAATTTTCTAATAATTTTATTCATTTTTAAATTTTCGAGTACTATTTTTTAATAATTTTATACATTTCTAAATTTTCCAGTGCAATTTTCTAATAATTTTATTCATTTTTAAATTTTCGAGTACTATTTCTTATAATTTTATTGATTTTTAAATTTTCGAGTACTATATTTTAATAATTTTATTCATTTTTAAATTTTAGAGGTCTATATTTTAATAATTTTATTGATTTTTAAATTTTAGAGTACTATTATTTAATAATTTTATTCATTTTTAAATTTTAGAGGTCTATATTTTAATAATTTTATTCATTTTTAAATTGTAGAGTACTATATTTTAATAATTTTATTCATTTTTAAATTTTAGAGTACTATATTTTAATAATTTTATTGATTTTTAAATTTTAGAGTACTATTATTTAATAATTTTATTCATTTTTAAATTTTAGAGGTCTATATTTTAATAATTTTATTCATTTTTAAATTTTAGAGTACAATTTTCTAATAATTTTATTCATTTTTAAATTTTCGAGTACTATTTTTTAATAATTTTATACATTTCTAAATTTTCCAGTGCAATTTTCTAATAATTTTATTCATTTTTAAATTTTCGAGTACTATTTCTTATAATTTTATTGATTTTTAAATTTTCGAGTAGTATATTTTAATAATTTTATTCATTTTTAAATTTTAGAGTACTATATTTTAATAATTTTATTGATTTTTAAATTTTAGAGTACTATTATTTAATAATTTTATTCATTTTTAAATTTTAGAGGTCTATATTTTAATAATTTTATTCATTTTTAAATTTTAGATTACTATATTTTAATAATTTTATTCATTTTTAAATTTTAGAGTACTATTTTTTAATAATTTTATTCATTTTTAAATTGTAGAGTACTATATTTTAATAATTTTATTCATTTTTAAATTTTAGAGTACTATATTTTAATAATTTTATTAATTTTTAAATTTTAGAGTACTATTTTTTAATAATTTTATTGATTTTTAAATTTTCGACTACTATATTTTAATAATTTTATTCATTTTTAAATTTTCGAGTACTATTTTTTTATAATTTTATTTATTTTTAAATTTTCGAGTACTATTTTTTTATAATTTTATTTATTTTTAAATTTTCGAGTACTATTTCTTATAATTTTATTGATTTTTAAATTTTCGAGTACTATATTTTAATAATTTTATTCATTTTTAAATTTTAGAGTACTATATTTTAATAATTTTATTGATTTTTAAATTTTAGAGTACTATTATTTAATAATTTTATTCATTTTTAAATTTTAGAGGTCTATATTTTAATAATTTTATTCATTTTTAAATTTTAGATTACTATATTTTAATAATTTTATTCATTTTTAAATTTTAGAGTACTATTTTTTAATAATTTTATTCATTTTTAAATTGTAGAGTACTATATTTTAATAATTTTATTCATTTTTAAATTTTAGAGTACTATATTTTAATAATTTTATTCATTTTTAAATTTTAGAGTACAATTTTCTAATAATTTTATTCATTTTTAAATTTTCGAGTACTATTTTTTAATAATTTTATACATTTCTAAATTTTCCAGTGCAATTTTCTAATAATTTTATTCATTTTTAAATTTTCGAGTACTAATATTATTCATTTTTAAATTTTAGAGTACTATATTTTAATAATTTTATTCATTTTTAAATTTTCGAGTACTATTTTTTAATAATTTTATTCATTTTTAAATTTTAGAGTACTATTTTTTAATAATTTTATTGATTTTTAAATTTTCGAGTACTATATTATAATAATTTTATTCATTTTTAAATTTTAGAGTACTATATTTTAATAATTTTATTCATTTTTAAATTTTAGAGTACTATTTTGTAATAATTTTATTGATTTTTAAATTTTCGATTACTATATTTTAATAATTTTATTCATTTTTAAGTTTTAGAGTACTATTTTTTAATAATTTAGTCATTTTTAAATTTTCGAGTACTATTTTTTAATAATTTTATTCATTTTTAGATTTTAGAGTACTATTTTTTAATAATTTTATTGATTTTTAAACTTTCGAGTACTATATTTTAATAATTTTATTAATTTTTAAATTTTAGAGTACTATATTTTAATAATTTTATTAATTTTTAAATTTGATAATTTTATTGATTTTTAAATTTTCGAGTACTATTTTTTAATAATTTTATTCATTTTTAAATTTTAGAGTACTATTTTGTAATAATTTTATTGATTTTTAAATTTTCGATTACTATATTTTAATAATTTTATTCATTTTTAAGTTTTAGAGTACTATTTTTTAATAATTTAGTCATTTTTAAATTTTCGAGTACTATTTTTTAATAATTTTATTCATTTTTAGATTTTAGAGTACTATTTTTTAATAATTTTATTCATTTTTAAATTTTAGAGTACTATTTTTTAATAATTTTATTGATTTTTAAATTTTCGAGTACTATATTATAATAATTTTATTCATTTTTAAATTTTAGAGTACTATATTTTAATAATTTTATTCATTTTTAAATTTTAGAGTACTATTTTGTAATAATTTTATTGATTTTTAAATTTTCGATTACTATATTTTAATAATTTTATTCATTTTTAAGTTTTAGAGTACTATTTTTTAATAATTTAGTCATTTTTAAATTTTCGAGTACTATTTTTTAATAATTTTATTCATTTTTAGATTTTAGAGTACTATTTTTTAATAATTTTATTGATTTTTAAACTTTCGAGTACTATATTTTAATAATTTTATTAATTTTTAAATTTTAGAGTACTATATTTTAATAATTTTATTAATTTTTAAATTTGATAATTTTATTGATTTTTAAATTTTCCAGTACTATTTTTTAATAATTTTATTAATTTTTAAATTTTAGAGTACTATTTTTTAATAATTTTATTCATTTTTAAATTTTCGAGTACTATATTTTAATAATTTTATTCATTTTTAAATGTTCGAGAACAATTTTCTAATAATTTTATTCATTTTTAAATTTTAGAGTACTATATTATAATAATTTTATTCATTTTTAAATTTTCGAGTACTATTTTTTAATAATTTTATTAATTTTTAAATTTTAGAATACTATATTTTAATAATTTTATTCATTTTTAAACTTTCGAGTACTATATTTTAATAATTTTATTAATTTTTAAATTTTAGAGTACTATATTTTAATAATTTTATTCATTTTTAAATTTGATAATTTTATTGATTTTTAAATTTTCGAGTACTATTTTTTAATAATTTTATTAATTTTTAAATTTTAGAGTACTATATTTTAATAATTTTATTCATTTTTAAATTTTCGAATACTATTTTTTAATAATTTTATTCATTTTTAAATTTTCGAGTACTATATTTTAATAATTTTATTCATTTTTAAATTTTCGAGTACTATATTTTAATAATTTTATTCATTTTTATATTTAGAGTACTATTTTTTAATAATTTTATTGATTTTTAAATTTTCGAGTACTATAATTTAATAATTTTATTCATTTTTAAATTTTAGAGTACTAATATTATTCATTTTTAAATTTTAGAGTACTATATTTTAATAATTTTATTCATTTTTAAATTTTAGAGTACTATATTTTAATAATTTTATTCATTTTTAAATTTTAGAGTACTAATATTATTCATTTTTAAATTTTAGAGTACTATATTTTAATAATTTTATTCATTTTTAAATTTTAGAGTACTATATTTTAATAATTTTATTCATTTTTAAATTTTAGAGTACTATAATTTAATAATTTTATTCATTTTTAAATTTTAGAGTACTAATATTATTCATTTTTAAATTTTAGAGTACTATATTTTAATAATTTTATTCATTTTTAAATTTTAGAGTACTATATTTTAATAATTTTATTCATTTTTAAATTTTCGAGTACTATTTTTTATTAATTTTATTCATTTTTAAATTTTAGAGTACTATTTTTCAATAATTTTATTGATTTTTAAATTTTCGAGTACTATATTATAATAATTTTATTCATTTTTAAATTTTAGAGTACTATTTTGTAATAATTTTATTGATTTTTAAATTTTCGATTACTATATTTTTATAATTTTATTCATTTTTAAGTTTTAGAGTACTATTTTTTAATAATTTTATTCATTTTTAGATTTTAGAGTTCTATTTTTTAATAATTTTATTAATTTTTAAACTTTCGAGTACTATATTTTAATAATTTTATTCATTTTTAAATGTTCGAGAACAATTTTCTAATAATTTTATTAATTTTTAAATTTTAGAGTACTATATTTTAATAATTTTATTCATTTTTAAATTTTCGAGTTCTATATTTTAATAATTTTATTCATTTTTAAATTTTAGAATACTATTTTTTAATAATTGTATTCATTTTTAAATTTTAGAGTACAATTTTATAATATTTTCATTCATTTTTGCATTTTAGAGTACTATTTGTTAATAATTTTTTTCATTTTTAAATTTTAGAGTACTATTTTTTAATAATTTAATTCATTTTTAAATTTTCGGGTACAATTTTATAATATTTTCATTAATTTTTGCATTTCAGAGTACTATTTTTTAATAATTTTATTCATTTTTGCATTGTAGAGTACTATTTTTTAATAATTTTATTCATTTTTAAATTTTAGAGTGCTCTTTTTTAATAATTTTATTCATTTTTAAATTTTAGAGTACTATTTTATAATATTTTCATTCATTTTTGCATTTTAGAGCACTATTTGTTAATAATTTTTTCATTTTTAAATTTTAGAGTACTATTTTTTAATAATTTAATTAATTCTTAAATTTTCGGGTACAATTTTATAATATTTTCATTCATTTTTGCATTTTAGAGTACTATTTGTTAATAACTTTTTTCATTTTTAAATTTTAGAGTACTATTTTTTAATAATTTAATTCATTTTTAAATTTTCGGGTACAATTTTATAATATTTTCATTAATTTTTGCATTTTAGAGTACTATTTTTTAATAATTTTATTCATTTTTGCATTGTAGAGTACTATTTTTTAATAATTTTATTCATTTTTAAATTTTAGAGTACTCTTTTTTAATAATTTTATTCATTTTTAAATTTTAGAGTACTATTTTATAATATTTTTCATTCATTTTTGCATTTTAGAGCACTATTTGTTAATAATTTTTTCATTTTTAAATTTTAGAGTACTATTTTTTAATAATTTAATTAATTCTTAAATTTTCGGGTACAATTTTATAATATTTTCATTAATTTTTGCATTTTAGAGTACTATTTTTTAATAACTTTTTTCATTTTTAAATTTTAGAGTACTATTTTTTAATAATTTAATTCATTTTTAAATTTTCGGGTACAATTTTATAATATTTTCATTAATTTTTGCATTTTAGAGTACTATTTTTTAATAATTTTATTCATTTTTGCATTGTAGAGTACTATTTTTTAATAATTTTATTCATTTTTAAATTTTAGAGTACAATTTTATAATATTTTCATTCATTTTTGCATTTTAGAGTACTATTTGTTAATAACTTTTTTCATTTTTAAATTTTAGAGTACTATTTTTTAATAATTTAATTCATTTTTAAATTTTCGGGTACATTTTTATAATATTTTCATTAATTTTTGCATTTTAGAGTACTATTTTTTAATAATTTTATTCATTTTTGCATTGTAGAGTACTATTTTTTAATAATTTTATTCATTTTTAAATTTTAGAGTACTCTTTTTTAATAATTTTATTCATTTTTAAATTTTAGAGTACTATTTTATAATATTTTCATTCATTTTTGCATTTTAGAGCACTATTTGTTAATAATTTTTTCATTTTTAAATTTTAGAGTACTATTTTTTAATAATTTAATTAATTCTTAAATTTTCGAGTACAATTTTATAATATTTTCATTCATTTTTACATTTTAGAGTACTATTTTTTAATAATTTTATTCATTTTTAAATTTTAGAGTACTATTTTTTAATAATTTTATTGCTTTTTAAATTTTCGAGTACAATATTTTAATAATTTTATTCATTTTTAAATTTACGAGTACTATTTTTTAATAATTTTATTGATTTGTAAATTTTCGAGTACTATATTTTAATAATTTTATTCATTTTTAAATTTTAGAGTACTATATTTTAATAATTTTATTCATTTTTAAATTTTAGAGTACTATTTTTTAATAATTTTATTCATTTTTAAATTTTAGAGTACTATATTTTAATAATTTTATTCATTTTTAAATTTTAGAGTACTATTTTTTAATAATTTTATTCATTTTTAAATTTTCGAGTACTATTTTTTAATAATTTTATTCATTTTTAAATTTTAGAGTACTATTTTTTTATAATTTTATTGATTTTTAAATTTTCGAGTACTATTTTTTAATAATTTTATTCATTTTTAAATTTTCGAGTAGTATTTTTTAATAATTTTATCCATTTTTAAATTTTCGAGTACAATTTTCTAATAATTTTATTCATTTTTAAATTTTAAACTACTATATTTTAATAATTTTATTCATTTTTAAATTTTAGAGTACTATATTTTAATAATTTTATTCATTTTTAAATTTTGGAGTACTTTGTTTTAATAATTTTATTCATTTTTAAATTTTAGAGTACTATTTTTATATAATTTTATTGATTTTTAAATTTTCGAGTACTATTTTTTAATAGTTTTATTCATTTTTAAATTTTAGAGTACTATTTTTTAATAATTTTATTCATTTTTAAATTTTCGAGTAGTATTTTTTAATAATTTTATCCATTTTTAAATTTTCGAGTACAATTTTCTAATAATTTTATTCATTTTTAAATTTTAAACTACTATATTTTAATAATTTTATTCATTTTTAAATTTTCGAGAACAATTTTCTAATAATTTTATTCATTTTTAAATTTTAGAGTATTATTTTTTAATAATTTTATTCAATTTTAAATTTTAGACTACTATTTTTTAATAATTTTATTCATTTTTAAATTTTAGAGTACAATTTTATAATATTTTCATTCATTTTTGCATTTTAGAGTACTATTTGTTAATAATTTTATTCATTTTTAAATTTTAGAGTACTATTTTTTAATAATTTTATTCATTTTTAAATTTTAGAGTACTATTTTTTAATAATTTTATTCATTTTTAAATTTTAGAGTACTATTTTTTAATAATTTTATTCATTTTTAAATTTTAGAGTACTATTTTTTAATAATTTTATTCATTTTTAAATTTTAGAGTACTATTTTTCAATAATTTTGTTCATTTTTGTATTTTAGAGTACTATTTTTTAATCATTTTATTCATTTTTGCATTGTAGAGTACTATTTTTTAATAATTTTATTAATTTTTAAATTTTAGAGTACTATTTTTTTATAATTTTATTCATTTTTAAATTTTAGAGTACTATTTTTTAGTAATTTTATTCATTTTTAAATTTTAGAGTACTATATTTTAATAATTTTATTCATTTTTAAATTTTGGAGTACTTTGTTTTAATAATTTTATTGATTTTTAAATTTTGGAGTACTTTGTTTTAATAATTTTATTGATTTTTAAATTTTCGAGGACTATTATTTAATAATTTTATTGATTTTTAAATTTTCGAGTACTATATTTTAATAATTTTATTCATTTTTAAAATTTAGAGTACTATATTTTAATAATTTTATTCATTTTTAAATTTTAGAGTACTATATTTTAATAATTTTATTCATTTTTAAATTTTAGAGTACTATATTTTAATAATTTTATTCATTTTTAAATTTTGGAGTACTTTGTTTTAATAATTTTATTGATTTTTAAATTTTCGAGTACTATATTTTAATAATTTTATTCATTTTTAAATTTTCGAGTACTATATTTTAATAATTCTATTCATTTTTAAATTTTAGAGTACTATATTTTAATAATTTTATTCATTTTTAAATTTTGGAGTACTTTGTTTTAATAATTTTATTGATTTTTAAATTTTCGAGTACTATAATTTAATAATTTTATTAATTTTTAAATTTTCGAGGACTATATTTTAATAATTCTATTCATTTTTAAATTTTCGAGTACTTTGTTTTAATAATTTTATTCATTTTTAAATTTTAGAGTACTATATTTTAATAATTTTATTCATTTTTAAATTTTGGAGTACTTTGTTTTAATAATTTTATTGATTTTTAAATTTTCGAGTACTATAATTTAATAATTTTATTAATTTTTAAATTTTCGAGGACTATATTTTAATAATTCTATTCATTTTTAAATTTTAGAGTACTATATTTTAATAATTTTATTCATTTTTAAATTTTAGAGTACTATATTTTAATAATTTTATTCATTTTTAAATTTTGGAGTACTTTGTTTTAATAATTTTATTGATTTTTAAATTTTCGAGTACTATATTTTAATAATTTTATTGATTTTTAAATTTTCGAGTACTATATTTTAATAATTTTATTCATTTTTAAATTTTCGAGGACTATTATTTAATAATTTTATTGATTTTTAAATTTTCGAGTACTATATTTTAATAATTTTATTCATTTTTAAATTTTAGAGGACTATATTTTAAAAATTTTATTCATTTTTAAATTTTAGAGTACTATTTTTTAATAATTTTATTGATTTTTAAATTTTCGACTACTATATTTTAATAATTTTATTCATTTTTAAATTTTCGAGTACTATTTTTTAATAATTTTATTGATTTTTAAATTTTCGACTACTATATTTTAATAATATTATTCATTTTTAAATTTTAGAGTACTATTTTTTTATAATTTTATTTATTTTTAAATTTTCGAGTACTATTTCTTATAATTTTGTTGATTTTTAAATTTTCGAGTACTATATTTTAATAATTTTATTCATTTTTAAATTTTAGAGTACTATATTTTAATAATTTTATTCAATTTTAAATTTTAGAGTACTATTTTTTAATAATTTTATTCATTTTTAAATTTTCGAGTACTACATTTTAATAATTTTATTCATTTTTAAATTTTAGAGGTCTATATTTTAATAATTTTATTCATTTTTAAATTTTAGATTACTATATTTTAATAATTTTATTCATTTTTAAATTTTAGAGTACTATATTTTAATAATTTTATTCATTTTTAGATTTTAGAGTACTATTTTTTTAATAATTTTATTGATTTTTAAATTTTCGAGTACTATTTTTTAATAATTTTATACATTTCTAAATTTTCGAGTACAATTTTCTAATAATTTTATTCATTTTTAAATTTTCGAGTACTAATATTATTCATTTTTAAATTTTAGAGTACTATATTTTAATAATTTTATTCATTTTTAAATTTTAGAGTACTAATATTATTCATTTTTAAATTTTAGAGTACTATATTTTAATAATTTTATTCATTTTTAAATTTTAGAGTACTATATTATAATAATTTTATTGATTTTTAAATTTTCGAGTACTATTTTTTAATAATTTTATTCATTTTTAAATTTTAGAGTACTATTTTTTAATAATTTTATTGATTTTTAAATTTTCGAGTACTATATTTTAATAATTTTATTCATTTTTAAATTTTAGAGTACTATTTTTTTAATAATTTTATTGATTTTTAAATTTTCGAGTACTATATTTTAATAATTTTATTCATTTTTAAATTTTCGAGTACTATTTTTTAATAATTTTATTCATTTTTAAACTTTCGAGTACTATTTTTTAATAATTTTATTGATTTTTAAATTTTCGAGTACTATATTTTAATAACTTTATTCATTTTTAAATTTTAGAGTACTAAATTTTAATAATTTTATTCATTTTTAAATTTTCGAGTACTATTTTTTAATAATTTTATTCATTTTTAAATTTTCGAGTACTATATTTTAATAATTTTATTGATTTTTAAATTTTCGAGTACTATATTTTAATAATTTTATTCATTTTTAAATTTTCGAGTACAATTTTTTAATAATTTTATTCATTTTTAAATTTTAGAGTACTATTTTTTAATAATTTTATTCATTTTTAAATTTTAGAGTACTAATTTTATTCATTTTAAATTTTCGAGTACTATATTTTAAAAATTTTATTCATTTTTAAATTTTAGAGTACAATTTTCTAATAATTTTATTCATTTTTAAATTTAAGAGTACTAATATTATTAATTTTTAAATTTTCGAGTACTATATTTTAATAATTTTATTCATTTTTAAATTTTAGAGTACTAATTTTATTCATTTTTAAATTTTCGAGTACTATATTTTAAAAATTTTATTCATTTTTAAATTTTAGAGTACTATTTTTTAATAATTTTATTGATTTTTAAATTTTAGAGTACTATATTTTAATAATTTTATTGATTTTTAAATTTTAGAGTACAATTTTCTAATAATTTTATTCATTTTTAAATTTTAGAGTACTATATTTTAATAATTTTTCTCATTTTTAAATTTTAGAGTACTAATATTATTCATTTTTAAATTTTAGAGTACTATATTTTAATAATTTTATTGATTTTTAAATTTTCGAGTACAATTTTCTAATAATTCTATTAATTTTTAAATTTTAGACTACTATATTTTAATAATTTTTCTCATTTTTAAATTTTAGAGTACTAATATTATTCATTTTTAAATTTTAGAGTACTATATTTTAATAATTTTATTGATTTTTAAATTTTCGAGTACAATTTTCTAATACTTTTATTCATTTTTAAATTTTCGAGTACAATTTTTTAATAGTTTTATTCATTTTTAAATTTTAGAGTACTATTTTTTAATAATTTTATTGATTTTTAAATTTTCGAGTACTATTTTTTAATAATTTTATTGATTTTTAAAGTTTCGAGTACTATATTTTCATAATTTTATTCATTTTTCAATTTTAGAGTACTATTTTTTAATAATTTTATTGATTTTTAAATTTTCGAGTACTATATTTTAATAACTTTATTCATTTTTAAATTTTAGAGTACTAAATTTTAATAATTTTATTCATTTTTAAATTTTCGAGTACTATTTTTTAATAATTTTATTCATTTTTAAATTTTCGAGAACAATTTTCTAATAATTTTATTCATTTTTAAATTTAAGAGTACTAATATTATTAATTTTTAAATTTTCGAGTACTATATTTTAATAATTTTATTGATTTCTAAATTTTCGAGTACTATTTTTTAATAATTTTATTCATTTTTAAATTTTCGAGTACTATTTTTTAATAATTTTATTCATTTTTAAATTTTAGAGTACTATATTTTAATAATTTTATTCATTTTTAAATTTTAGAGTACTATTTTTTTAATAATTTTATTCATTTTTAAATTTTCGAGTACTATATTTTAATAATTTTATTCATTTTTAAATTTTAGAGTACTAATTTTATTCATTTTAAATTTTCGAGTACTATATTTTAAAAATTTTATTCATTTTTAAATTTTAGAGTACAATTTTCTAATAATTTTATTCATTTTTAAATTTAAGAGTACTAATTTTATTCATTTTTAAATTTTCGAGTACTATTTTTTAATAATTTTATTCATTTTTAAATTTTAGAGTACTATTTTTTTAATAATTTTATTCATTTTTAAATTTTCGAGTACTATATTTTAATAATTTTATTCATTTTTAAATTTTAGAGTACTAATTTTATTCATTTTAAATTTTCGAGTACTATATTTTAAAAATTTTATTCATTTTTAAATTTTAGAGTACAATTTTCTAATAATTTTATTCATTTTTAAATTTAAGAGTACTAATATTATTAATTTTTAAATTTTCGAGTACTATATTTTAATAATTTTATTCATTTTTAAATTTTAGAGTACTATTTTTTTAATAATTTTATTCATTTTTAAATTTTCGAGTACTATTTTTTAATAATTTTATTCATTTTTAAATTTAAGAGTACTATTATTATTAATTTTTAAATTTTCGAGTACCATATTTTAATAATTTTATTGATTTTTAAATTTTCGAGTACAATTTTCTAATAATTTTATTCATTTTTAAATTTAAGAGTACTAATATTATTAATTTTTAAATTTTCGAGTACTATATTTTAATAATTTTATTGATTTTTAAATTTTCGAGTACTATTTTTTAATAATTTTATTCATTTTTAAATTTTCGAGTACTATTTTTTAATAATTTTATTAATTTTTAAATTTTAGAGTACTATATTTTAATAATTTTATTCATTTTTAAATTTTAGAGTACTATATTTTAATAATTTTATTCATTTTTAAATTTTAGAGTACTAATTTTATTCATTTTTAAATTTTCGAGTACTATTTTTTAATAATTTTATTAATTTTTAAATTTTAGAGTACTATATTTTAATAATTTTATTCATTTTTAAATTTTAGAGTACTATATTTTAAAAATTTTATTCATTTTTAAATTTTAGAGTACTATTTTTTTATAATTTTATTGATTTTTAAATTTTAGAGTACTATATTTTAATAATTTTATTGATTTTTAAATTTTAGAGTACAATTTTCTAATAATTTTATTCATTTTTAAATTTTAGAGTACTATATTTTAATAATTTTTCTCATTTTTAAATTTTAGAGTACTAATATTATTCATTTTTAAATTTTAGAGTACTATATTTTAATAATTTTATTGATTTTTAAATTTTCGAGTACAATTTTCTAATAATTCTATTCATTTTTAAATTTTAGACTACTATATTTTAATAATTTTTCTCATTTTTAAATTTTAGAGTACTAATATTATTCATTTTTAAATTTTAGAGTACTATATTTTAATAATTTTATTGATTTTTAAATTTTCGAGTACAATTTTCTAATAATTCTATTCATTTTTAAATTTTAGAGTACTATATTTTAATAATTTTATTCATTTTTAAATTTTAGAGTACTATATTTTAATAATTTTATTGATTTTTAAATTTTCGAGTACAATTTTCTAATACTTTTATTCATTTTTAAATTTTCGAGTACAATTTTTTAATAATTTTATTCATTTTTAAATTTTAGAGTACTATTTTTTAATAATTTTATTGATTTTTAAATTTTCGAGTACTATTTTTTAATAATTTTATTGATTTTTAAAGTTTCGAGTACTATATTTTAATAATTTTATTCATTTTTCAATTTTAGAGTACTATTTTTTAATAATTTTATTGATTTTTAAATTTTCGAGTACTATATTTTAATAACTTTATTCATTTTTAAATTTTAGAGTACTAAATTTTAATAATTTTATTCATTTTTAAATTTTCGAGTACTATTTTTTAATAATTTTATTCATTTTTAAATTTTCGAGTACTATATTTTAATAATTTTATTGATTTTTAAATTTTCGAGTACTATATTTTAATAATTTTATTCATTTTTAAATTTTAGAGAACTATTTTTTAAAAATTTTATTGATTTTTAAATTTTCGAGTACTATTTTTTAATAATTTTATTGATTTTTAAAGTTTCGAGTACTATATTTTAATAATTTTATTAATTTTTAAATTTTCGAGTACAATTTTTTAATAATTTTATTCATTTTTAAATTTTAGAGTACTATTTTTTAATAATTTTATTGATTTTTAAATTTTCGAGTACTATATTTTAATAATTTTATTAATTTTTAAATTTTCGAGTACTATTTTTTAATAATTTTATTGATTTTTAAATTTTCGAGTACTATATTATAATAATTTTGTTCATTTTTAAATTTTAGAGGACTATATTTTAAAAATTTTATTCATTTTTAAATTTTCGAGTACTATATTTTAATAATTTTATTCATTTGTAAATTTTCGAGTACTATATTTTAATAATTTTATTCATTTTTAAATTTTCGAGTACTATTTTTTAATAATTTTATTGATTTTTAAATTTTCGAGTACTATATTATAATAATTTTGTTCATTTTTAAATTTTAGAGGGCTATATTTTAAAAATTTTATTAATTTTTAAATTTTAGAGTACTATTTTTTAATAATTTTATTGATTTTTAAATTTTCGAGTACTATATTATAATAATTTTGTTCATTTTTAAATTTTAGAGGACTATATTTTAAAAATTTTATTCATTTTTAAATTTTAGAGTACTATTTTTTAATAATTTTATTGATTTTTAAATTTTCGAGTACTATATTATAATAATTTTGTTCATTTTTAAATTTTAGAGGGCTATATTTTAATAACTTTATTAATTTTTAAATTTTAGAGTACTATTTTTTAATAATTTTATTGATTTTTAAATTTTCGAGTACTATATTATAATAATTTTGTTCATTTTTAAATTTTAGAGGACTATATTTTAATAATTTTATTCATTTTTAAATTTTAGAGTACTATTTTTTAATAATTTTATTGATTTTTAAATTTTCGAGTACTATATTATAATAATTTTATTCATTTTTAAATTTTCGAGTACTATATTTTAATAATTTTATTCATTTGTAAATTTTAGAGGACTATATTTTAATAATTTTATTCATTTTTAAATTTTCGAGTACTATTTTTTAATAATTTTATTGATTTTTAAATTTTCGAGTACTATATTATAATAATTTTGTTCATTTTTAAATTTTAGAGGACTATATTTTAAAAATTTTATTGATTTTTAAATTTTCGAGTACTATATTATAATAATTTTGTTCATTTTTAAATTTTCGAGTACTATATTTTAATAATTTTATTCATTTTTAAATTTTAGAGGACTATATTTTAAAAATTTTATTCATTTTTAAATTTTCGAGTACTATATTTTAATAATTTTATTCATTTGTAAATTTTCGAGTACTATATTTTAATAATTTTATTCATTTTTAAATTTTCGAGTACTATTTTTTAATAATTTTATTGATTTTTAAATTTTCGAGTACTATATTATAATAATTTTGTTCATTTTTAAATTTTAGAGGGCTATATTTTAAAAATTTTATTAATTTTTAAATTTTAGAGTACTATTTTTTAATAATTTTATTGATTTTTAAATTTTCGAGTACTATATTTTAATAACTTTATTAATTTTTAAATTTTAGAGTACTATTTTTTAATAATTTTATTGATTTTTAAATTTTCGAGTACTATATTTTAATAATTTTATTCATTTTTAAACTTTAGAGTACTATTTTTTAATAATTTTATTCATTTTTAAATTTTCGAGTACTATTTTCTAATAATTTTATTCATTTTTAAATTTTCGAGTACTATTTTTTAATAATTTTATTCATTTTTAAATTTTAGAGTACTACTTTTTAATAATTTTATTGATTTTTAAATTTTCGAGTACTATATTTTAATAATTTTATTCATTTTTAAATTTTAGAGTACTATATTTTAATAATTTTATTCATTTTTAAATTTTAGAGTACTATTTTTTTATAATTTTATTGATTTTTAAATTTTCGAGTACTATTTTTTAATAATTTTATTCATTTTTAAATTTTAGAGTACTATTTTTTAATAATTTTATTCATTTTTAAATTTTAGAGTACTATATTTTAATAATTTTATTAATCTTTAAATTTTCGAGAACAATTTTCTAATAATTTTATTCATTTTTAAATTTTAGAGTACTATTTTTTAATAATTTTATTCATTTTTAAATTTTCGAGTACTATTTTTTAATAATTTTATTCATTTTTAAATTTTAGAGTACTATTTTTTAATAATTTTATTGATTTTTAAATTTTTGAGTACTATATTTTAATAATTTTATTCATTTTTAAATTTTAGAGTACTATTTTTTAATAATTTTATTCATTTTTAAATTTTCTAGTACAATTTTCTAATAATTTTATTCATTTTTAAATTTTAGAGTACTATTTTTTAATAATTTTATTTATTTTTAAATTTTAGAGTACTAATTTTATTCATTTTTAAAGTTTCTAGTACTATTTTTTAATAATTTTATTCATTTTTAAATTTTCTAGTACAATTTTCTAATAATTTTATTCATTTTTAAATTTTAGAGTACTACTTTTTAATAATTTTATTCATTTTTAAATTTTAGAGTACTATTTTTTAATAATTTTATTCATTTTTAAATTTTAGAGTACTATATTTTAATATTTTATTAATTTTTAAATTTTCGAGAACAATTTTCTAATAATTTTATTAATTTTTAAATTTTAGAGTACTATTTTTTAATAATTTTATTGATTTTTTATTTTCGATTACTATATTTTAATAATTTTATTCATTTTTAAATTTTAGAGTACTATTTTTTAATAATTTTATTGATTTTTAAATTTTCGAGTACTATATTTTAATAATTTTATTCATTTTTAAACTTTAGAGTACTATTTTTTAATAATTTTATTCATTTTTAAATTTTAGAGTACTATTTTTTAATAATTTTATTCATTTTTAAATTTTCGAGTACTATTTTCTAATAATTTTATTCATTTTTAAATTTTAGAGTACTATTTTTTAATAATTTTATTGATTTTTTATTTTCGATTACTATATTTTAATAATTTTATTCATTTTTAATTTTTAGAGTACTATTTTTTAATAATTTTATTGATTTTTAAATTTTCGAGTACTATATTTTAATAATTTTATTCATTTTTAAATTTTAGAGTACTATTTTTTAATAATTTTATTCATTTTTAAATTTTCGAGTACTATTTTTTAATAATTTTATTGATTTTTAAATTTTCGAGTACTATATTATAATAATTTTGTTCATTTTTAAATTTTAGAGGACTATATTTTAAAAATTTTATTCATTTTTAAATTTTCGAGTACTATATTTTAATAATTTTATTCATTTGTAAATTTTAGAGTACTATATTTTAATAATTTTATTCATTTTTAAATTTTCGAGTACTATTTTTTAATAATTTTATTGATTTTTAAATTTTCGAGTACTATATTATAATAATTTTGTTCATTTTTAAATTTTAGAGGGCTATATTTTAAAAATTTTATTAATTTTTAAATTTTAGAGTACTATTTTTTAATAATTTTATTGATTTTTAAATTTTCGAGTACTATATTTTAATAACTTTATTAATTTTTAAATTTTAGAGTACTATTTTTTAATAATTTTATTGATTTTTAAATTTTCGAGTACTATATTATAATAATTTTGTTCATTTTTAAATTTTAGAGGACTATATTTTAAAAATTTTATTGATTTTTAAATTTTCGAGTACTATATTATAATAATTTTGTTCATTTTTAAATTTTCGAGTACTATATTTTAATAATTTTATTCATTTTTAAATTTTAGAGGACTATATTTTAAAAATTTTATTCATTTTTAAATTTTCGAGTACTATTTTTTAATAATTTTATTGATTTTTAAATTTTCGAGTACTATATTATAATAATTTTGTTCATTTTTAAATTTTAGAGGACTATATTTTAAAAATTTTATTGATTTTTAAATTTTCGAGTACTATATTATAATAATTTTGTTCCTTTTTAAATTTTCGAGTACTATATTTTAATAATTTTATTCATTTTTAAATTTTAGAGGACTATATTTTAAAAATTTTATTCATTTTTAAATTTTCGAGTACTATATTTTAATAATTTTATTCATTTGTAAATTTTCGAGTACTATATTTTAATAATTTTATTCATTTTTAAATTTTCGAGTACTATTTTTTAATAATTTTATTGATTTTTAAATTTTCGAGTACTATATTATAATAATTTTGTTCATTTTTAAATTTTAGAGGGCTATATTTTAAAAATTTTATTAATTTTTAAATTTTAGAGTACTATTTTTTAATAATTTTATTGATTTTTAAATTTTCGAGTACTATATTTTAATAACTTTATTAATTTTTAAATTTTAGAGTACTATTTTTTAATAATTTTATTGATTTTTAAATTTTCGAGTACTATATTTTAATAATTTTATTCATTTTTAAACTTTAGAGTACTATTTTTTAATAATTTTATTCATTTTTAAATTTTCGAGTACTATTTTCTAATAATTTTATTCATTTTTAAATTTTCGAGTACTATTTTTTAATAATTTTATTCATTTTTAAATTTTAGAGTACTACTTTTTAATAATTTTATTGATTTTTAAATTTTCGAGTACTATATTTTAATAATTTTATTCATTTTTAAATTTTAGAGTACTATATTTTAATAATTTTATTCATTTGTAAATTTTCGAGTACTATATTTTAATAATTTTATTCATTTTTAAATTTTCGAGTACTATTTTTTAATAATTTTATTGATTTTTAAATTTTCGAGTACTATATTATAATAATTTTGTTCATTTTTAAATTTTAGAGGGCTATATTTTAAAAATTTTATTAATTTTTAAATTTTAGAGTACTATTTTTTAATAATTTTATTGATTTTTAAATTTTCGAGTACTATATTTTAATAACTTTATTAATTTTTAAATTTTAGAGTACTATTTTTTAATAATTTTATTGATTTTTAAATTTTCGAGTACTATATTTTAATAATTTTATTCATTTTTAAACTTTAGAGTACTATTTTTTAATAATTTTATTCATTTTTAAATTTTCGAGTACTATTTTCTAATAATTTTATTCATTTTTAAATTTTAGAGTACTATTTTTTAATAATTTTATTGATTTTTAAATTTTAGAGTACTACTTTTTAATAATTTTATTGATTTTTAAATTTTCGAGTACTATATTTTAATAATTTTATTGATTTTTAAATTTTCGAGTACTATATTTTAATAATTTTATTCATTTTTAAACTTTAGAGTACTATATTTTAATAATTTTATTCATTTTTAAATTTTCGAGTACTATTTTTTAATAATTTTATTCATTTTTAAATTTTAGAGTACTATTTTTTAATAATTTTATTCATTTTTAAATTTTCGAGTACTATTTTCTAATAATTTTATTCATTTTTAAATTTTCGAGTACTATTTTTTAATAATTTTATTCATTTTTAAATTTTAGAGTACTACTTTTTAATAATTTTATTGATTTTTAAATTTTCGAGTACTATATTTTAATAATTTTATTCATTTTTAAATTTTAGAGTACTATTTTTTAATAATTTTATTCATTTTTAAATTTTAGAGTACTATTTTTTTATAATTTTATTGATTTTTAAATTTTCGAGTACTATTTTTTAATAATTTTATTCATTTTTAAATTTTCGAGTACTATATTTTAATAATTTTATTCATTTTTAAATTTTAGAGTACTATATTTTAATAATTTTATTAATCTTTAAATTTTCGAGAACAATTTTCTAATAATTTTATTAATTTTTAAATTTTAGAGTACTATTTTTTAATAATTTTATTCATTTTTAAATTTTCGAGTACTATTTTTTAATAATTTTATTCATTTTTAAATTTTAGAGTACTATTTTTTAATAATTTTATTGATTTTTAAATTTTTGAGTACTATATTTTAATAATTTTATTCATTTTTAAATTTTAGAGTACTATTTTTTAATAATTTTATTCATTTTTAAATTTTCTAGTACAATTTTCTAATAATTTTATTCATTTTTAAATTTTAGAGTACTATTTTTTAATAATTTTATTTATTTTTAAATTTTAGAGTACTAATTTTATTCATTTTTAAAGTTTCTAGTACTATTTTTTAATAATTTTATTCATTTTTAAATTTTCGAGTACAATTTTCTAATAATTTTATTCATTTTTAAATTTTAGAGTACTATTTTTTAATAATTTTATTCATTTTTAAATTTTAGAGTACTATATTTTAATATTTTATTAATTTTTAAATTTTCGAGAACAATTTTCTAATAATTTTATTAATTTTTAAATTTTAGAGTACTATTTTTTAATAATTTTATTGATTTTTTATTTTCGATTACTATATTTTAATAATTTTATTCATTTTTAAATTTTAGAGTACTATTTTTTAATAATTTTATTGATTTTTAAATTTTCGAGTACTATATTTTAATAATTTTATTCATTTTTAAACTTTAGAGTACTATTTTTTAATAATTTTATTCATTTTTAAATTTTAGAGTACTATTTTTTAATAATTTTATTCATTTTTAAATTTTCGAGTACTATTTTCTAATAATTTTATTAATTTTTAAATTTTCGAGTACTATTTTTTAATAATTTTATTAATTTTTAAATTTTAGAGTACTATTTTTTAATAATTTTATTCATTTTTAAATTTTAGAGTACTATATTTTAATAATTTTATTCATTTTTAAATTTTAGAGTACTAATATTATTAATTTTTAAATTTTCGAGTACTATATTTTAATAATTTTATTGATTTTTAAATTTTCGAGTACAATTTTCTAATAATTTTATTAATTTTTATATTTTAATAACTTTATTCATTTTTAAATTTTAGAGTACTAAATTTTAATAATTTTATTCATTTTTAAATTTTCGAGTACTATTTTTTAATAATTTTATTCATTTTTAAATTTTCGAGTACTATATTTTAATAATTTTATTGATTTTTAAATTTTCGAGTACTATATTTTAATAATTTTATTCATTTTTAAATTTTAGAGGACTATATTTTAAAAATTTTATTAATTTTTAAATTTTAGAGTACTATTTCTTAATAATTTTATTGATTTTTAAATTTTCGAGTACTATATTTTAATAACTTTATTCATTTTTAAATTTTAGAGTACTATTTCTTAATAATTTTATTGATTTTTAAATTTTCGAGTACTATATTTTAATAACTTTATTCATTTTTAAATTTTAGAGTACTATTTTTTAATAATTTTATTGATTTTTAAATTTTCGAGTACTATATTTTAATCATTTTATTGATTTTTAAATTTTCGAGTACTATATTTTAATAACATTATTCATTTTTAAATTTTAGAGTACTATTTTTTAATAATTTTATTGATTTTTAAATTTTCGAGTACTATATTTTAATCATTTTATTGATTTTTAAATTTTCGAGTACTATATTTTAATAACATTATTCATTTTTAAATTTTAGAGTACTATTTTTTAATAATTTTATTGATTTTTAAATTTTCGAGTACTATATTTTAATAATTTTATTCATTTTTAAATTTTAGAGTACTATTTTTTAATAATTTTATTCATTTTTAAATTTTCGAGTACTATTTTTTAATAATTTTATTCATTTTTAAATTTTCGAGTACTATTTTTTAATAATTTTATTCATTTTTAAATTTTAGAGTACTATATTTTAATAATTTTATTCATTTTTAAATTTTAAGGTACTATTTTTTTAATAATTGTATTGATTTTTAAATTTTCGAGTACTATATTTTAATAATTTTATTCATTTTTAAATTTTAGAGTACTATTTTTTTAATAATTGTATTGATTTTTAAATTTTAGAGTACTATATTTTAATAATTTTATTCATTTTTAAATTTTAGAGTACAATTTTCTAATAATTTTATTCATTTTTAAATTTTAGAGTACTATTTTTTAATAATATTATTCATTTTTAAATTTTAGAGTACTAATATTATTCATTTTTAATAATTCTATTCTATTATTATTATTTTAATAATTCTAATAATTCTATTCATTTTTAAATTTTAGACTACTATATTTTAATAATTTTATTCATTTTTAAATTTAAGAGTACTATTTTTTAATAATTTTATTCATTTTTAAATTTTCGAGAACAATTTTCTAATAATTTTATTCATTTTTAAATTTAAGAGTACTAATATTATTAATTTTTAAATTTTCGAGTACTATTTTTTTTATAATTTTATTCATTTTTAAATTTTCGAGTACTATTTTTTAATAATTTTATTCATTTTTAAATTTAAGAGTACTAATATTACTAATTTTTAAATTTTCGAGTACTATATTTTAATCATTTTATTGATTTTTAAATTTTCGAGTACTATTTTTTAATAATTTTATTCATTTTTAAATTTTCGAGAACAATTTTCTAATAATTTTATTCATTTTTAAATTTAAGAGTACTAATATTATTAATTTTTAAATTTTCGAGTACTATATTTTAATAATTTTATTCATTTTTAAATTTTCGAGTACTATTTTTTAATAATTTTATTCATTTTTAAATTTAAGAGTACTAATATTACTAATTTTTAAATTTTCGAGTACTATATTTTAATCATTTTATTGATTTTTAAATTTTCGAGTACTATTTTTTAATAATTTTATTCATTTTTAAATTTTCGAGAACAATTTTCTAATAATTTTATTCATTTTTAAATTTAAGAGTACTAATATTATTAATTTTTAAATTTTCGAGTACTATTTTTTAATAATTTTATTCATTTTTAAATTTTCGAGTACTATTTTTTAATAATTTTATTCATTTTTAAATTTTAGAGTACTATATTTTAATAATTTTATTCATTTTTAAATTTTCGAGTACTAATTTTATTCATTTTTAAATTTTCGAGTACTATATTTTAAAAATTTTATTCATTTTTAAATTTTAGAGTACTATTTTTTAATAATTTTATTGATTTTTAAATTTTAGAGTACTATATTTTAATAATTTTATTCATTTTTAAATTTTCGAGTACTATTTTTTAATAATTTTATTCATTTTTAAATTTTCGAGTACAATTTTCCAATAATTTTATTCATTTTTAAATTTTAGAGTACTATATTTTAATAATTTTATTCATTTTTAAATTTTCGAGTACTATTTTTTAATAATTTTTTTCATTTTTAAATTTTCGAGTACTATTTTTTAATAATTTTATTCATTTTTAAATTTTCGAGTACTATTTTTTAATAATTTTATTCATTTTTAAATTTTCGAGTACAATTTTCTAATAATTTTATTCATTTTTAAATTTTAGAGTACTATTTTTTAATAATTTTATTCATTTTTAAATTTTCGAGTACTATTTTTTAATAATTTTATTCATTTTTAAATTTTCGAGTACAATTTTCTAATAATTTTATTCATTTTTAAATTTTAGAGTACTATATTTTAATAATTTTATTCATTTTTAAATTTTCGAGTACTATTTTTTAATAATTTTATTCATTTTTAAATTTTCGAGTACTATTTTTTAATAATTTTATTCATTTGTAAATTTTAGAGTACTATATTTTAATAATTTTATTCATTTTTAAATTTTAGAGTACTATATTTTAATAATTTTATTCATTTTTAAATTTTCGAGTACTATTTTTTAATAATTTTATTGATTTTTAAATTTTCGAGTACAATTTTCTAATAATTTTATTCATTTTTAAATTTTCGAGTACTATATTTTAATAATTTTATTCATTTTTAAATTTTCGAGTACAATTTTCTAATAATTTTATTCATTTTTAAATTTTCGAGTACTATATTTTAATAATTTTATTCATTTTTAAATTTTCAAGTACAATTTTCTAATAATTTTATTCATTTTTAAATTTTAGAGTACTATATTTTAATAATTTTATTCATTTTTAAATTTTCGAGTACTATTTTCTAATAATTTTATTGATTTTTAAATTTTCGAGAACTATATTTTAATAATTTTATTCATTTTTAAATTTTAGAGGACTATATTTTAAAAATTTTATTCATTTTTAAATTTTAGAGTACTATTTTTTAATAATTTTATTGATTTTTAAATTTTCGAGTACTATATTTTAATAACTTTATTCATTTTTAAATTTTAGAGTACTATTTTTTAATAATTTTATTGATTTTTAAATTTTCGAGTACTATATTTTAATAATTTTATTCATTTTTAAATTTTAGAGGACTATATTTTAAAAATTTTATTCATTTTTAAATTTTAGAGTACTATTTTTTAATAATTTTATTGATTTTTAAATTTTCGAGTACTATCTTTTAATAATTTTATTCATTTTTAAATTTTCGAGTACTATATTTTAATAATTTTATTCATTTGTAAATTTTCGAGTACTATATTTTAATAATTTTATTTATTTTTAAATTTTCGAGTACTATTTTTTAATAATTTTATTGATTTTTAAATTTTCGAGTACTATATTTTAATAATTTTATTCATTTTTAAATTTTAGAGGACTATATTTTAAAAATTTTATTAATTTTTAAATTTTAGAGTACTATTTTTTAATAATTTTATTGATTTTTAAATTTTCGAGTACTATATTTTAATAACTTTATTAATTTTTAAATTTTAGAGTACTATTTTTTAATAATTTTATTGATTTTTAAATTTTCGAGTACTATATTTTAATAACTTTATTCATTTTTAAATTTTAGAGTACTATTTTTTAATAATTTTATTGATTTTTAAATTTTCGAGTACTATATTTTAATAATTTTATTCATTTTTAAATTTAAGAGTACAATTTTTTTATAATTTTATTGATTTTTAAATTTTCGAGTACTATTTTTTAATAATTTTATTCATTTTTAAATTTTCGAGTACTATTTTTTAATAATTTTATTCATTTTTAAATTTTCGAGTACAATTTTCTAATAATTTAATTCATTTTTAAATTTTAGAGTACTATATTTTAATAATTTTATTCATTTTTAAATTTTAGAGTACTATATTTTAATAATTTTATTCATTTTTAAATTTTCGAGTACTATTTTTTAATAATTTTATTCATTTTTAAATTTTCGAGTACTATTTTTTAATAATTTTATTCATTTTTAAATTTTCGAGTACTATTTTTTAATAATTTTATTCATTTTTAAATTTTCGAGTACAATTTTCTAATAATTTTATTCATTTTTAAATTTTAGAGTACTATTTTTTAATAATTTTATTCATTTTTAAATTTTCGAGTACTATTTTTTAATAATTTTATTCATTTTTAAATTTTCGAGTACAATTTTCTAATAATTTTATTCATTTTTAAATTTTAGAGTACTATATTTTAATAATTTTATTCATTTTTAAATTTTCGAGTACTATTTTTTAATAATTTTATTCATTTTTAAATTTTCGAGTACTATTTTTTAATAATTTTATTCATTTTTAAATTTTCGAGTACAATTTTCTAATAATTTTATTCATTTTTAAATTTTAGAGTACTATATTTTAATAATTTTATTCACTTTTAAATTTTCGAGTACTATTTTTTAATAATTTTATTCATTTTTAAATTTTCGAGTACAATTTTTTAATAATTTTATTCATTTTTAAATTTTAGAGTACTATATTTTAATAATTTTATTCATTTTTAAATTTTAGAGTACTATATTTTAATAATTTTATTCATTTTTAAATTTTCGAGTACTATTTTTTAATAATTTTATTCATTTTTAAATTTTCGAGTACTATTTTTTAATAATTTTATTCATTTTTAAATTTTAGAGTACTATATTTTAATAATTTTATTCATTTTTAAATTTTAGAGTACTATATTTTAATAATTTTATTCATTTTTAAATTTTCGAGTACTATTTTTTAATAATTTTATTGATTTTTAAATTTTCGAGTACAATTTTCTAATAATTTTATTCATTTTTAAATTTTCGAGTACTATATTTTAATAATTTTATTCATTTTTAAATTTTCGAGTACAATTTTCTAATAATTTTATTCATTTTTAAATTTTCGAGTACTATATTTTAATAATTTTATTCATTTTTAAATTTTCGAGTACTATTTTTTAATATTTTTATTCATTTTTAAATTTTCGAGTACTATATTTTAATAATTTTATTCATTTTTAAATTTTCAAGTACAATTTTCTAATAATTTTATTCATTTTTAAATTTTCGAGTACAATTTTCTAATAATTTTATTCATTTTTAAATTTTAGAGTACTATATTTTAATAATTTTATTCATTTTTAAATTTTCGAGTACTATATTTTAATAATTTTATTCATTTTTAAATTTTCGAGTACAATTTTCTAATAATTTTATTCATTTTTAAATTTTAGAGTACTATATTTTAATAATTTTATTCATTTTTAAATTTTCGAGTACTATTTTTTAATATTTTTATTCATTTTTAAATTTTCGAGTACTATTTTTTAATAATTTTAATAATTTTTAAATTTTAGAGTACTATTTTTTAATAATTTTATTCATTTTTAAATTTTCGAGTACTATTTTTTAATAATTTTATTCATTTTTAAATTTTAGAGTACTATATTTTAATAATTTTATTCATTTTTAAATTTTAGAGTACTATATTTTAATAATTTTATTCATTTTTAAATTTTCGAGTACTAGTTTTTAATAATTTTATTGATTTTTAAATTTTCGAGTACAATTTTCTAATAATTTTATTCATTTTTAAATTTTAGAGTACTATTTTTTAATAATTTTATTCATTTTTAAATTTTAGAGTACTATTTTTTAATAATTTTATTGATTTTTAAATTTTCGAGTACTATATTTTAATAATTTTATTCATTTTTAAATTTTCGAGTACTATATTTTAATAATTTTATTCATTTGTAAATTTTCGAGTACTATATTTTAATAATTTTATTCATTTTTAAATTTTAGAGGACTATATTTTAAAAATTTTATTCAGTTTTAAATTTTAGAGTACTATTTTCTAATAATTTTATTGACTTTTAAATTTTCGAGTACTATATTTTAATAATTTTATTCATTTTTAAATTTTCGAGTACTATATTTTAATAATTTTATTCATTTGTAAATTTTCGAGTACTATATTTTAATAATTTTATTCATTTTTAAATTTTAGAGGACTATATTTTAAAAATTTTATTCAGTTTTAAATTTTAGAGTACTATTTTTTAATAATTTTATTCATTTTTAAATTTTCGAGTACAATTTTTTAATAATTTTATTCATTTTTAAATTTTAGAGTACTATATTTTAATAATTTTATTCATTTTTAAATTTTAGAGTACTATATTTTAATAATTTTATTCATTTTTAAATTTTCGAGTACTATTTTTTAATAATTTTATTCATTTTTAAATTTTCGAGTACTATTTTTTAATAATTTTATTCATTTTTAAATTTTAGAGTACTATATTTTAATAATTTTATTCATTTTTAAATTTTAGAGTACTATATTTTAATAATTTTATTCATTTTTAAATTTTCGAGTACTATTTTTTAATAATTTTATTGATTTTTAAATTTTCGAGTACAATTTTCTAATAATTTTATTCATTTTTAAATTTTCGAGTACTATATTTTAATAATTTTATTCATTTTTAAATTTTCGAGTACAATTTTCTAATAATTTTATTCATTTTTAAATTTTCGAGTACTATATTTTAATAATTTTATTCATTTTTAAATTTTCAAGTACAATTTTCTAATAATTTTATTCATTTTTAAATTTTCGAGTACAATTTTCTAATAATTTTATTCATTTTTAAATTTTAGAGTACTATATTTTAATAATTTTATTCATTTTTAAATTTTCGAGTACTATTTTTTAATATTTTTATTCATTTTTAAATTTTCGAGCACTATTTTTTAATAATTTTATTCATTTTTAAATTTTAGAGTACTATATTTTAATAATTTTATTCATTTTTAAATTTTAGAGTACTATATAATAATAATTTTATTCATTTTTTAATTTTCGAGTACTATTTTTTAATAATTTTATTCATTTTTAAATTTTCGAGTACTATTTTTTAATAATTTTATTCATTTTTAAATTTAGAGTACTATATTTTAATAATTTTATTCATTTTTAAATTTTCGAGTACTATTTTTTAATAATTTTATTCATTTTTAAATTTTAGAGTACTATTTTTTAATAATTTTATTCATTTTTAAATTTTCGAGTACAATTTTCTAATAATTTTATTCATTTTTAAATTTTCGAGTACTATTTTTTAATAATTTTATTCATTTTTAAATTTTAGAGTACTATTTTTTAATAATTTTATTCATTTTTAAATTTTAGAGTACTATATTTTAATAATTATATTCATTTTTAAATTTTAGAGTACTATTTTTTTAATAATTTTATTGATTTTTAAATTTTCGAGAACTATATTTTAATAATTTTATTCATTTTTAAATTTTAGAGTACTATATTTTAATAATTTTATTCATTTTTAAATTTTCGAGTACTATTTTTTTAATAATTTTATTCATTTTTAAATTTTCGAGTACAATTTTCTAATAATTTTATTCATTTTTAAATTTTCGAGTACTATATTTTAATAATTTTATTAATTTTTAAATTTAAAAAAATAATTTAAAAATTAATAATATTAGTACTCTTAAATTTAAAAATGAATAAAATTATTAGAAAATTGTACTCTAAAATTTAAAAATGAATAAAATTTTTAAAATATAGTACTCGAAAATTTAAAATGAATAAAATTAGTACTCTAAAATTTAAAAATGAATAAAATTATTAAAATATAGTACTCTAAAATTTAAAAATGAATAAAATTATTAAAAAATAGTACTCGAAAATTTAAAAATGAATAAAATTATTAAAAAATAGTACTCGAAAATTTAAAAATGAATAAAATTATTAAAATGTAGTACTCTAAAATTTAAAATGAATAAAATTATTAGAAAATAGTACTCTAAAATTTAAAAATGAATAAAATTATTAGAAAATAGTACTCTAAAATTTAAAAATGAATAAAATTATTAAAATATAGTACTCTAAAATTTAAAAATGAATAAAATTATTAAAATATAGTACTCTAAAATTTAAAAATGAATAAAATTATTAAAATATAGTACTCGAAAATTTAAAAATCAATACAATTATTAAAAAAATAGTACTCTAAAATTTAAAAATCAATAAAATTATTAAAAAATAGTACTCGAAAATTTAAAAAGCAATAAAATTATTAGAAAATAGTACTCTAAAATTTAAAAATGAATAAAATTATTAAAATATAGTACTCGAAAATTTAAAATCAATAAAATTATTAAAATATAGTACTCGAAAATTTAAAAATGAATAATATTAGTACTCTAAAATTTAAAAATGAATAAAATTTTAAAATATAGTCCTCTAAAATTTAAAAATGAATAAAATTATTAGAAAATTGTACTCGAAAATTTAAAAATCAATAAAATTATTAAAATATAGTACTCGAAAATTTAAAAATTAATAATATTAGTACTCTTAAATTTAAAAATGAATAAAATTATTAAAAAATAGTACTCGAAAATTTAAAAATGAATAAAATTATTAAAAAATAGTACTCGAAAATTTAAAAATCAATAAAATTATTAAAAAATAGTACTCGAAAATTTAAAAATGAATAAAATTATTAAAAAATAGTACTCTTAAAATTTAAAAATGAATAAAATTATTAAAATATAGTACTCTAAAATTTAAAAATGAATAAAGTTATTAAAATATAGTACTCGAAAATTTAAAAATCAATAAAATTATTAAAAAATAGTACTCTAAAATTTAAAAACGAATAAAATTTTTAAAATATAGTCCTCTAAAATTTAAAAATGAATAAAGTTATTAAAATATAGTACTCGAAAATTTAAAAATCAATAAAATTATTAAAAATAGTACTCTAAAATTTAAAAATGAATAAAATTATTAAAATATAGTCCTCTAAAATTTAAAAATGAATAAAATTATTAAAATATAGTACTCGAAAATTTAAAAATCAATAAAATTATTAAAAAATAGTACTCGAAAATTTAAAAATGAATAAAATTATTAAAAAATAGTACTCTAAAATTTAAAAATGAATAAAATTATTAAAATATAGTACTCTAAAATTTAAAAATGAATAAAATTATTAGAAAATAGTACTCTAAAATTTAAAAATGAATAAAATTATTAAAATATAGTACTCGAAAATTTAAAAATCAATAAAATTATTAAAAAATAGTACTCTAAAATTTAAAAATGAATAAAGTTATTAAAATATAGTACTCGAAAATTTAAAAATCAATAAAATTATTAAAAAATAGTACTCTAAAATTTAAAAATTAATAAAATTTTTAAAATATAGCCCTCTAAAATTTAAAAATGAATAAAATTATTAAAATATAGTACTCGAAAATTTAAAAATCAATAAAATTATTAAAAAATGGTACTCGAAAATTTAAAAATGAATAAAATTATTAAAATATAGTACTCGAAAATTTACAAATGAATAAAATTATTAAAATATAGTAATCGAAAATTTAAAAATCAATAAAATTATTAAAAAATAGTACTCGAAAATTTAAAAATGAATAAAATTATTAAAATATAGTACTCGAAAATTTACAAATGAATAAAATTATTAAAATATAGTACTCGAAAATTTAAAAATGAATAAAATTATTAAAATATGGTACTCGAAAATTTAAAAATCAATAAAATTATTAAAAAATAGTACTCTAAAATTTAAAAAGTAATAAAATTTTTAAAATATAGTCCTCTAAAATTTAAAAATGAATAAAATTATTAAAATATAGTACTCGAAAATTTAAAAATCAATAAAATTATTAAAAAATAGTACTCTAAAATTTAAAAATGAATAAAATTATTAAAAAATAGTACTCTAAAATTTAAAAATGAATAAAATTATTAAAAAATAGTCCTCTAAAATTTAAAAATTAATAAAATTATTAGAAAATTGTTCTCGAAAATTTAAAAATGAATAAAATTATTAAAATATAGTACTCTAAAGTTTAAAAATGAATAAAATTATTAAAATATAGTACTCAAAAATTTAAAAATCAATAAAATTATTAAAAAATAGTACTCTAAAATTTAAAAATCAATAAAATTATTAAAAAATAGTACTCGAAAATTCAAAAATGAATAAAATTATTAAAAAATAGTACTCTAAAATTTAAAAATGAATAAAATTATTAAAATATAGTACTCTAAAATTTAAAAATGAATAAAATTATTAAAAAATAGTACTCGAAAATTCAAAAATGAATAAAATTATTAGAAAATAGTACTCTAAAATTTAAAAATGAATAAAGTTATTAAAATATAGTACTCTAAAATTTAAAAATGAATAAAATTATTAGAAAATAGTACTCTAAAATTTAAAAATGAATAAAATTATTAAAATATAGTACTCGAAAATTTAAAAATCAATAAAATTATTAAAAAATAGTACTCTAAAATTTAAAAATGAATAAAGTTATTAAAATATAGTACTCGAAAATTTAAAAATCAATAAAATTATTAAAAAATAGTACTCTAAAATTTAAAAATTAATAAAATTTTTAAAATATAGCCCTCTAAAATTTAAAAGTGAATAAAATTATTAAAATATAGTACTCGAAAATTTAAAAATCAATAAAATTATTAAAAAATGGTACTCGAAAATTTAAAAATGAATAAAATTATTAAAATATAGTACTCGAAAATTTACAAATGAATAAAATTATTAAAATATAGTACTCTAAAATTTAAAAATGAATAAAATTATTAGAAAATAGTACTCTAAAATTTAAAAATGAATAAAATTATTAAAATATAGTACTCGAAAATTTAAAAATCAATAAAATTATTAAAAAATAGTACTCTAAAATTTAAAAATTAATAAAATTATTATAAAATTGTTCTCGAAAATTTAAAAATGAATAAAATTATTAAAATATAGTACTCTAAAATTTAAAAATGAATGAAATTATTAAAAAATAGTACTCTAAAATTTAAAAATGAATAAAATTATTAGAAAATTGTACTCTAAAATTTAAAAATGAATAAAATTATTAAAAAATAGTACTCTAAAATTTCAAAATCAATAAAATTATTAAAATATAGTACTCAAAAATTTAAAAATCAATAAAATTATTAAAAAATAGTACTCTAAAATTTAAAAATGAATAAAATTATTAAAATATAGTAATCGAAAATAAAAAATCAATAAAATTATTAAAAAATAGTACTCTAAAATTTTAAAATGAATAAAATTATTAGAAAATTGTACTAGAAAATTTAAAAATGAATGAAATTATTAAAAAATAGTACTCTAAAATTTAAAAATGAATAAAATTATTAAAATATAGTACTCAAAAATTTAAAAATCAATAAAATTATTAAAAAATAGTACTCTAAAATTTAAAAATGAATAAAATTATTAAAATATAGTACTCTAAAGTTTAAAAATGAATAAAATTATTAAAATATAGTACTCGAAAATTTAAAAATCAATAAAATTATTAAAAAATAGTACTCTAAAAATTAAAAATGAATAAAATTATTAAAATATAGTAATCGAAAATAAAAAATCAATAAAATTATTAAAAAATAGTACTCTAAAATTTAAAAATTAATAAAATTATTAAAAAATAGTACTCGAAAATTTTAAAATGAATAAAATTATTAGAAAATAGTACTCGAAAATTTAAAAATGAATAAAATTATTAAAAAATAGTACTCTAAAATTTAAAAATGAATAAAATTATTAAAATATAGTACTCAAAAATTTAAAAATCAATAAAATTATTAAAAAATAGTACTCTAAAATTTAAAAATGAATAAAATTATTAAAAAATAGTACTCGAAAATTTAAAAATGAATAAAATTATTAAAAAATAGTACTCTAAAATTTAAAAATGAATAAAATTATTAGAAAATTGTTCTCGAAAATTTAAAGATTAATAAAATTATTAAAATATAGTACTCTAAAATTTAAAAATGAATAAAATTATTAGAAAATTGTACTAGAAAATTTAAAAATGAATGAAATTATTAAAAAATAGTACTCTAAAATTTAAAAATGAATAAAATTATTAAAATATAGTACTCAAAAATTTAAAAATCAATAAAATTATTAAAAAATAGTACTCTAAAATTTAAAAATGAATAAAATTATTAAAATATAGTACTCTAAAGTTTAAAAATGAATAAAATTATTAAAATATAGTACTCGAAAATTTAAAAATCAATAAAATTATTAAAAAATAGTACTCTAAAAATTAAAAATGAATAAAATTATTAAAATATAGTAATCGAAAATAAAAAATCAATAAAATTATTAAAAAATAGTACTCGAAAATTTAAAAATGAATAAAATTATTAAAAAATAGTACTCTAAAATTTAAAAATGAATAAAATTATTAAAAAATAGTACTCTAAAGTTTAAAAATGAATAAAATTATTAAAATATAGTACTCGAAAATTTAAAAATCAATAAAATTATTAAAAAATAGTACTCTAAAATTTAAAAATGAATAAAATTATTAAAATATAGTAATCGAAAACAAAAAATCAATAAAATAATTAAAAAATAGTACTCTAAAATTTAAAAATTAATAAAATTATTAGAAAATTGTTCTCGAAAATTTAAAAATTAATAAAATATTAAAATATAGTACTCTAAAATTTAAAAATGAATAAAATTATTAAAATATAGTAATCGAAAATAAAAAATCAATAAAATTATTAAAAAATAGTACTCTAAAATTTAAAAATTAATAAAATTATTAAAAAATAGTACTCGAAAATTTAAAAATGAATAAAATTATTAGAAAATAGTACTCGAAAATTTAAAAATGAATAAAATTATTAAAAAATAGTACTCTAAAATTTAAAAATGAATAAAATTATTAAAAAATAGTACTCTAAAGTTTAAAAATGAATAAAATTATTAAAATATAGTACTCGAAAATTTAAAAATCAATAAAATTATTAAAAAATAGTACTCTAAAATTTAAAAATGAATAAAATTATTAAAATATAGTAATCGAAAATAAAAAATCAATAAAATAATTAAAAAATAGTACTTTAAAATTTAAAAATTAATAAAATTATTAGAAAATTGTTCTCGAAAATTTAAAAATTAATAAAATATTAAAATATAGTACTCTAAAATTTAAAAATGAATAAAATTATTAAAATATAGTACTCTAAAATTTAAAAATGAATAAAATTATTAAAATATAGTACTAGAAACTTTAAAAATGAATAAAATTAGTACTCTAAAATTTAAAAATAAATAAAATTATTAAAAAATAGTACTCTAAAATTTAAAAATGAATAAAATTATTAGAAAATTGTACCCGAAAATTTAAAAATCAATAAAATTATTCAAAAATAGTACTCTAAAATTTAAAAATGAATAAAATTATTAAAATATAGTACTAAAAAATTTAAAAATCAATAAAATTATTAAAAAATAGTACTCTAAAATTTAAAAATGAATAAAATTATTAAAAAATAGTACTCGAAAATTTAAAAATGAATAAAATTATTAAAAAATAGTACTCTAAAATTTAAAAATGAATAAAATTATTAGAAAATTGTTCTCGAAAATTTAAAGATTAATAAAATTATTAAAATATAGTACTCTAAAATTTAAAAATGAATAAAATTATTAAAAAATAGTACTCTAAAATTTAAAAATGAATAAAATTATTAAAAAATAGTACTCGAAAATTTAAAAATCAATAAAATTATAAAAAAATAGTACTCTAAAATTTAAAAATGAATAAGATTATTAAAATATAGTACTCTAAAATTTAAAAATGAATAAAATTATTAAAATATAGTACTCGAAAATTTAAAAATCAATAAAATTATTAAAAAGTAGTACTCTAAAATTTAAAAATGAATAAAATTATTAAAAAATAGTACTCGAAAATTTAAAAATGAATAAAATTATTAAAATATAGTACTCTAAAATTTAAAAATGAATAAAATTATTAAAATATAGTACTCAAAAATTTAAAAATGAATAAAATTATTAGAAAATAGTACTCTAAAATTTAAAAATGAATAAAATTATTAAAATATAGTACTCAAAAATTTAAAAATCAATAAAATTATTAAAATATAGTACTCGAAAATTTAAAAATCAATAAAATTATTAAAAAATAGTACTCGAAAATTTAAAAATGAATAAAATTATTAAAAAATAGTACTCTAAAATTTAAAAATGAATAAAATTATTAAAATATAGTACTCAAAAATTTAAAAATGAATAAAATTATTAAAAAATAGTACTCTAAAATTTAAAAATGAATAAAATTATTAAAATATAGTACTCAAAAATTTAAAAATCAATAAAATTATTAAAATATAGTACTCGAAAATTTAAAAATCAATAAAATTATTAAAATATAGTACTCAAAAATTTAAAAATGAATAAAATTATTAGAAAATAGTACTCGAAAATTTAAAAATGAATAAAATTATTAAAATATAGTACTCGAAAATTTAAAAATGAATAAAATTATTAGAAAATAGTACTCGAAAATTTAAAAATGAATAAAATTATTAAAAAATAGTACTCTAAAATTTAAAAATGAATAAAATTATTAAAATATAGTACTCTAAAATTTAAAAATGAATAAAATTATTAAAATATAGTACTCGAAAATTTAAAAATCAATAAAATTATTAAAAAATAGTACTCTAAAATTTAAAAATGAATAAAATTATTAAAATATAGTACTCTAAAATTTAAAAATGAATAAAATTATTAAAAAATAGTACTCTAAAATTTAAAAATGAATAAAATTATTAAAATATAGTACTCTAAAATTTAAAAATGAATAAAATTATTAAAATATAGTACTCGAAAATTTAAAAATCAATAAAATTATTAAAAAACAGTACTCTAAAATTTAAAAATCAATAAAATTATTAAAATATAGTACTCGAAAATTTAAAAATCAATAAAATTATTAAAAAATAGTACTCTAAAATTTAAAAATGAATAAAATTATTAAAAAATAGTACTCTAAAATTTAAAAATGAATAAAATTATTAAAATATAGTACTCAAAAATTTAAAAATCAATAAAATTATTAAAAAATGGTACTCTAAAATTTAAAAATGAATAAAATTATTAAAAAATAGTACTCGAAAATTTAAAAATCAATAAAATTATTAAAAAATAGTACTCTAAAATTTAAAAATGAATAAAATTATTAAAATATAGTAATCGAAAATTTAAAAATGAATAAAATTATTAAAATATAGTACTCGAAAATTTAAAAATGAATAAAATTATTAAAATATGGTAATCGAAAATAAAAAATCAATAAAATTATTAAAAAATAGTACTCTAAAATTTAAAAATGAATAAAATTATTAAAAAATAGTACTCTAAAATTTAAAAATGAATAAAATTATTAGAAAATAGTACTCGAAAATTTAAAAATGAATAAAATTATTAAAAAATAGTACTCTAAAGTTTAAAAATGAATAAAATTATTAAAATATAGTACTCGAAAATTTAAAAATCAATAAAATTATTAAAAAATAGGACTCTAAAATTTAAAAATGAATAAAATTATTAAAATATAGTAATCGAAAATAAAAAATCAATAAAATTATTAAAAAATAGTACTCTAAAATTTAAAAATTAATAAAATTATTAGAAAATTGTTCTCGAAAATTTAAAAATGAATAAAATTATTAAAAAATAGTACTCAAAAATTTAAAAATGAATAAAATTATTAAAATATAGTACTCTAAAGTTTAAAAATGAATAAAATTATTAAAATATAGTACTCGAAAATTTAAAAATCAATAAAATTATTAAAAAATAGTACTCTAAAATTTAAAAATTAATAAAATTATTAGAAAATTGTTCTCGAAAATTTAAAAATGAATAAAATTATTAAAATATAGTACTCGAAAATTTAAAAATGAATAAAATTATTAGAAAATAGTACTCGAAAATTTAAAAATGAATAAAATTATTAAAAAATAGTACTCTAAAATTTAAAAATGAATAAAATTATTAAAATATAGTACTCTAAAATTTAAAAATGAATAAAATTATTAAAATATAGTACTCGAAAATTTAAAAATCAATAAAATTATTAAAAAATAGTACTCTAAAATTTAAAAATGAATAAAATTATTAAAAAATAGTACTCTAAAATTTAAAAATGAATAAAATTATTAAAATATAGTACTCAAAAATTTAAAAATGAATAAAATTATTAAAAAATAGTACTCTAAAATTTAAAAATCAATAAAATTATTAAAAAATAGTACTCGAAAATTTAAAAATGAATAAAATTATTAAAAAATAGTACTCTAAAATTTAAAAATGAATAAAATTATTAAAATATAGTACTCAAAAATTTAAAAATGAATAAAATTATTAAAAAATAGTACTCTAAAATTTAAAAATGAATAAAATTATTAAAATATAGTACTCAAAAATTTAAAAATCAATAAAATTATTAAAATATAGTACTCGAAAATTTAAAAATCAATAAAATTATTAAAAAATAGTACTCGAAAATTTAAAAATGAATAAAATTATTAAAAAATAGTACTCTAAAATTTAAAAATGAATAAAATTATTAAAATATAGTACTCAAAAATTTAAAAATGAATAAAATTATTAGAAAATAGTACTCGAAAATTTAAAAATGAATAAAATTATTAAAATATAGTACTCGAAAATTTAAAAATGAATAAAATTATTAGAAAATAGTACTCGAAAATTTAAAAATGAATAAAATTATTAAAAAATAGTACTCTAAAATTTAAAAATGAATAAAATTATTAAAATATAGTACTCTAAAATTTAAAAATGAATAAAATTATTAAAATATAGTACTCGAAAATTTAAAAATCAATAAAATTATTAAAAAATAGTACTCTAAAATTTAAAAATGAATAAAATTATTAAAATATAGTACTCTAAAATTTAAAAATGAATAAAATTATTAAAAAATAGTACTCTAAAATTTAAAAATGAATAAAATTATTAAAATATAGTACTCTAAAATTTAAAAATGAATAAAATTATTAAAATATAGTACTCGAAAATTTAAAAATCAATAAAATTATTACAAAATAGTACTCTAAAATTTAAAAATCAATAAAATTATTAAAATATAGTACTCGAAAATTTAAAAATCAATAAAATTATTAAAAAATAGTACTCTAAAATTTAAAAATGAATAAAATTATTAAAAAATAGTACTCTAAAATTTAAAAATGAATAAAATTATTAAAATATAGTACTCAAAAATTTAAAAATCAATAAAATTATTAAAAAATGGTACTCTAAAATTTAAAAATGAATAAAATTATTAAAAAATAGTACTCGAAAATTTAAAAATCAATAAAATTATTAAAAAATAGTACTCTAAAATTTAAAAATGAATAAAATTATTAAAATATAGTAATCGAAAATTTAAAAATGAATAAAATTATTAAAATATAGTACTCGAAAATTTAAAAATGAATAAAATTATTAAAATATGGTAATCGAAAATAAAAAATCAATAAAATTATTAAAAAATAGTACTCTAAAATTTAAAAATGAATAAAATTATTAAAAAATAGTACTCTAAAATTTAAAAATGAATAAAATTATTAGAAAATAGTACTCGAAAATTTAAAAATGAATAAAATTATTAAAAAATAGTACTCTAAAGTTTAAAAATGAATAAAATTATTAAAATATAGTACTCGAAAATTTAAAAATCAATAAAATTATTAAAAAATAGGACTCTAAAATTTAAAAATGAATAAAATTATTAAAATATAGTAATCGAAAATAAAAAATCAATAAAATTATTAAAAAATAGTACTCTAAAATTTAAAAATTAATAAAATTATTAGAAAATTGTTCTCGAAAATTTAAAAATGAATAAAATTATTAAAAAATAGTACTCAAAAATTTAAAAATGAATAAAATTATTAAAATATAGTACTCTAAAGTTTAAAAATGAATAAAATTATTAAAATATAGTACTCGAAAATTTAAAAATCAATAAAATTATTAAAAAATAGTACTCTAAAATTTAAAAATTAATAAAATTATTAGAAAATTGTTCTCGAAAATTTAAAAATGAATAAAATTATTAAAATATAGTACTCGAAAATTTAAAAATGAATAAAATTATTAGAAAATAGTACTCGAAAATTTAAAAATGAATAAAATTATTAAAAAATAGTACTCTAAAATTTAAAAATGAATAAAATTATTAAAATATAGTACTCTAAAATTTAAAAATGAATAAAATTATTAAAATATAGTACTCGAAAATTTAAAAATCAATAAAATTATTAAAAAATAGTACTCTAAAATTTAAAAAT
>OX451348.1:25589-137139 GCA_949629155.1 Myopa testacea | reverse complement strand
TTTCGAGCACTATTTTTTAATAATTTTAATAATTTTTCAATTTTCGAGCACTATTTTTTAATAATTTTAATAATTTTTCAATTTTTCGAGCACTATTGTTTAATAATTTTATTCATTTTTAAATTTTCTAGTACAATTTTTTAATAATTTTATTCATTTTTAAATTTTAGAGTACTATATTTTAATAATTTTATTAATCTTGAAATTTTCCAGAACAATTTTCTAATAATTTTATTCATTTTTAAATTTTAGAGTACTATTTTTTAATAATTTTATTCATTTTTAAATTTTCGAGTACTATTTTTTAATAATTTTATTGATTTTTAAATTTTCGAGTACTATATTTTAATAATTTTATTCATTTTTAAACTTTAGAGTACTATATTTTAATAATTTTATTCATTTTTAAATTTTAGAGTACTATTTTTTAATAATTTTATTCATTTTTAAATTTTCTAGTACAATTTTCTAATAATTTTATTAATTTTTAAATTTTAGAGTACTATCTTTTAATAATTTTATTTATTTTTAAATTTTAGAGTACTAATTTTATTCATTTTTAAAGTTTCGAGTACTATTTTTTAATAATTTTATTCATTTTTAAATTTTCGAGTACAATTTTCTAATAATTTTATTCATTTTTAAATTTTAGAGTACTATTTTTTAATAATTTTATTCATTTTTAAATTTTAGAGTACTATTTTTTTATAATTTTATTGATTTTTAAATTTTCGAGTACAATTTTCTAATAATTTTATTCATTTTTAAACTTTAGAGTACTATTTTTTAATAATTTTATTCATTTTTAAATTTTAGAGTACTATTTTTTTATAATTTTATTGATTTTTAAATTTTCGGGTACTATTTTTTAATAATTTTATTCATTTTTAAATTTTAGAGTAATATTTTTTAATAATTTTATTCATTTTTAAATTTTAGAGTACTATATTTTAATAATTTTATTAATCTTTAAATTTTCGAGAACAATTTTCTAATAATTTTATTCATTTTTAAATTTTAGAGTACTATTTTTTAATAATTTTATTCATTTTTAAATTTTCGAGTACTATTTTTTAATAATTTTATTCATTTTTAAATTTTAGAGTACTATATTTTAATAATTTTATTGATTTTTAAATTTTTGAGTACTATATCTTTATAATTTTATTCATTTTTAAATTTTAGAGTACTATTTTTTAATAATTTTATTCATTTTTAAATTTTCTAGTACAATTTTCTAATAATTTTATTCATTTTTAAATTTTAGAGTACTATCTTTTAATAATTTTATTTATTTTTAAATTTTAGAGTACTAATTTTATTCATTTTTAAAGTTTCGAGTACTATTTTTTAATAATTTTATTCATTTTTAAATTTTCGAGTACAATTTTCTAATAATTTTATTCATTTTTAAATTTTAGAGTACTATTTTTTAATAATTTTATTCATTTTTAAATTTTAGAGTACTATATTTTAATAATTTTATTAATTTTTAAATTTTCGAGAACAATTTTCTAATAATTTTATTAATTTTTAAATTTTAGAGTACTATTTTTTAATAATTTTATTGATTTTTTATTTTCGATTACTATATTTTAATAATTTTATTCAATTTTAAATTTTAGAGTACTATTTTTTAATAATTTTATTGATTTTTAAATTTTCGAGTACTATATTTTAATAATTTTATTCATTTTTAAACTTTAGAGTACTATATTTTAATAATTTTATTCATTTTTAAATTTTAGAGTACTATTTTTTAATAATTTTATTGATTTTTAAATTTTTGAGTACTATATTTTAATAATTTTATTCATTTTTAAATTTTAGAGTACTATATTTTAATAATTTTATTAATTTTTAAATTTTCGAGAACAATTTTCTAATAATTTTATTAATTTTTAAATTTTAGAGTACTATTTTTTAATAATTTTATTGATTTTTAAATTTTCGAGTACTATATTTTAATAATTTTATTCATTTTTAAACTTTAGAGTACTATATTTTAATAATTTTATTCATTTTTAAATTTTAGAGTACTATTTTTTAATAATTTTATTCATTTTTAAATTTTAGAGTACTATATTTTAATAATTTTATTAATTTTTAAATTTTCGAGAACAATTTTCTAATAATTTTATTAATTTTTAAATTTTAGAGTACTATTTTTTAATAATTTTATTGATTTTTAAATTTTCGAGTACTATATTTTAATAATTTTATTCATTTTTAAACTTTAGAGTACTATATTTTAATAATTTTATTCATTTTTAAACTTTAGAGTACTATTTTTTAATAATTTTATTCATTTTTAAATTTTCGAGTACTATTTTTGGATATGGAATCGCATAGTGTGCGATAGGGAATCGCATAGTGTGCGATATGGAGTCGCATAGTGTGCGATATGGAGTCGCATAGTATGCGATATGGAATCGCATAGTATGCGATATGGAATCGCATAGTGTGCGATATGGAGTCGCATAGTGTGCGATATGGAATCGCATAGTATGCGATATGGAATCGCATAGTGTGCGATATGGAGTCGCATAGTATGCGATATGGAATCGCATAGTGTGCGATATGGAGTCGCATAGTATGCGATATGGAGTCGCATAGTATGCGATATGGAATCGCATAGTATGCGATATGGAATCGCATAGTATGCGATATGGAATCGCATAGTATGCGATATGGAATCGCATAGTATGCGATATGGAATCGCATAGTATGCGATATGGAGTCGCATAATAATTTTATTAATTTTTAAATTTTAGAGTACTATTTTTTAATAATTTTATTCATTTTTAAATTTTCGAGTACTATTTTTTAATAATTTTATTGATTTTTAAATTTTCGAGTACTATATTTTAATAATTTTATTCATTTTTAAACTTTAGAGTACTATATTTTAATAATTTTATTCATTTTTAAATTTTAGAGTACTATTTTTTAATAATTTTATTCATTTTTAAATTTTCTAGTACAATTTTCTAATAATTTTATTAATTTTTAAATTTTAGAGTACTATCTTTTAATAATTTTATTTATTTTTAAATTTTAGAGTACTAATTTTATTCATTTTTAAAGTTTCGAGTACTATTTTTTAATAATTTTATTCATTTTTAAATTTTCGAGTACAATTTTCTAATAATTTTATTCATTTTTAAATTTTAGAGTACTATTTTTTAATAATTTTATTCATTTTTAAATTTTAGAGTACTATTTTTTTATAATTTTATTGATTTTTAAATTTTCGAGTACAATTTTCTAATAATTTTATTCATTTTTAAACTTTAGAGTACTATTTTTTAATAATTTTATTCATTTTTAAATTTTAGAGTACTATTTTTTTATAATTTTATTGATTTTTAAATTTTCGGGTACTATTTTTTAATAATTTTATTCATTTTTAAATTTTAGAGTAATATTTTTTAATAATTTTATTCATTTTTAAATTTTAGAGTACTATATTTTAATAATTTTATTAATCTTTAAATTTTAGAGAACAATTTTCTAATAATTTTATTCATTTTTAAATTTTAGAGTACTATTTTTTAATAATTTTATTCATTTTTAAATTTTCGAGTACTATTTTTTAATAATTTTATTCATTTTTCAATTTTCGAGCACTATTTTTTAATAATTTTAATCATTTTTCAATTTTCGAGCACTATTTTTTAATAATTTTAATAATTTTTCAATTTTTCGAGCACTATTTTTTAATAATTTTATTCATTTTTCAATTTTCGAGCACTATTTTTTAATAATTTTAATCATTTTTCAATTTTCGAGCACTATTTTTTAATAATTTTAATAATTTTTCAATTTTTAGAGTACTATTTTTTAATAATTTTATTCATTTTTAAATTTTCTAGTACAATTTTCTAATAATTTTATTAATTTTTAAATTTTAGAGTACTATCTTTTAATAATTTTATTTATTTTTAAATTTTAGAGTACTAATTTTATTCATTTTTAAAGTTTCGAGTACTATTTTTTAATAATTTTATTCATTTTTAAATTTTCGAGTACAATTTTCTAATAATTTTATTCATTTTTAAATTTTAGAGTACTATTTTTTAATAATTTTATTCATTTTTAAATTTTAGAGTACTATTTTTTTATAATTTTATTGATTTTTAAATTTTCGAGTACAATTTTCTAATAATTTTATTCATTTTTAAACTTTAGAGTACTATTTTTTAATAATTTTATTCATTTTTAAATTTTAGAGTACTATTTTTTTATAATTTTATTGATTTTTAAATTTTCGGGTACTATTTTTTAATAATTTTATTCATTTTTAAATTTTAGAGTAATATTTTTTAATAATTTTATTCATTTTTAAATTTTAGAGTACTATATTTTAATAATTTTATTAATCTTTAAATTTTCGAGAACAATTTTCTAATAATTTTATTCATTTTTAAATTTTAGAAGTGTGTGGTATATGGAGTAGCATAGTGTGCGATATGGAATCGCATAGTGTGCGATATTGAGTCGCATAGTATGCGATACGGAATCGCATAGTGTGCGATATGGAATCGCATAGTATGCGATATGGAGTCGCATAGTGTGCGATATGGAGTCGCATAGTGTGCGATATGGAGTCGCATAGTGTGCGATATGGAGTCGCATAGTATGCGATATGGAATCGCATAGTGTGCGATATGGAGTCGCATAGTATGCGATATGGAATCGCATAGTATGCGATATGGAGTCGCATAGTGTGCGATATGGAGTCGCATAGTATGCGATATGGAGTCGCATAGTGTGCGATATGGAGTCGCATAGTGTGCGATATGGAGTCGCATAGTGTGCGATATGGAGTCGCATAGTATGCGATATGGAATCGCATAGTGTGCGATATGGAGTCGCATAGTGTGCGATATGGAGTCGCATAGTATGCGATATGGAATCGCATAGTATGCGATATGGAGTCGCATAGTGTGCGATATGGAGTCGCATAGTATGCGATATGGAATCGCATAGTATGCGATATGGAATCGCATAGTATGCGATATGGAATCGCATAGTATGCGATATGGAATCGCATAGTATGCGATATGGAGTCGCATAGTGTGCGATATGGAGTCGCATAGTATGCGATATGGAATCGCATAGTATGCGATATGGAATCGCATAGTGTGCGATATGGAGTCGCATAGTATGCGATATGGAATCGCATAGTGTGCGATATGGAGTCGCATAATAATTTTATTAATTTTTAAATTTTAGAGTACTATTTTTTAATAATTTTATTCATTTTTAAATTTTCGAGTACTATTTTTTAATAATTTTATTGATTTTTAAATTTTCGAGTACTATATTTTAATAATTTTATTCATTTTTAAACTTTAGAGTACTATATTTTAATAATTTTATTCATTTTTAAATTTTAGAGTACTATTTTTTAATAATTTTATTCATTTTTAAATTTTCTAGTACAATTTTCTAATAATTTTATTAATTTTTAAATTTTAGAGTACTATCTTTTAATAATTTTATTTATTTTTAAATTTTAGAGTACTAATTTTATTCATTTTTAAAGTTTCGAGTACTATTTTTTAATAATTTTATTCATTTTTAAATTTTCGAGTACAATTTTCTAATAATTTTATTCATTTTTAAATTTTAGAGTACTATTTTTTAATAATTTTATTCATTTTTAAATTTTAGAGTACTATTTTTTTATAATTTTATTGATTTTTAAATTTTCGAGTACAATTTTCTAATAATTTTATTCATTTTTAAACTTTAGAGTACTATTTTTTAATAATTTTATTCATTTTTAAATTTTAGAGTACTATTTTTTTATAATTTTATTGATTTTTAAATTTTCGGGTACTATTTTTTAATAATTTTATTCATTTTTAAATTTTAGAGTAATATTTTTTAATAATTTTATTCATTTTTAAATTTTAGAGTACTATATTTTAATAATTTTATTAATCTTTAAATTTTCGAGAACAATTTTCTAATAATTTTATTCATTTTTAAATTTTAGAGTACTATTTTTTAATAATTTTATTCATTTTTAAATTTTCGAGTACTATTTTTTAATAATTTTATTCATTTTTCAATTTTCGAGCACTATTTTTTAATAATTTTAATCATTTTTCAATTTTCGAGCACTATTTTTTAATAATTTTAATAATTTTTCAATTTTTCGAGCACTATTTTTTAATAATTTTATTCATTTTTCAATTTTCGAGCACTATTTTTTAATAATTTTAATCATTTTTCAATTTTCGAGCACTATTTTTTAATAATTTTAATAATTTTTCAATTTTTAGAGTACTATTTTTTAATAATTTTATTCATTTTTAAATTTTCTAGTACAATTTTCTAATAATTTTATTAATTTTTAAATTTTAGAGTACTATCTTTTAATAATTTTATTTATTTTTAAATTTTAGAGTACTAATTTTATTCATTTTTAAAGTTTCGAGTACTATTTTTTAATAATTTTATTCATTTTTAAATTTTCGAGTACAATTTTCTAATAATTTTATTCATTTTTAAATTTTAGAGTACTATTTTTTAATAATTTTATTCATTTTTAAATTTTAGAGTACTATTTTTTTATAATTTTATTGATTTTTAAATTTTCGAGTACAATTTTCTAATAATTTTATTCATTTTTAAACTTTAGAGTACTATTTTTTAATAATTTTATTCATTTTTAAATTTTAGAGTACTATTTTTTTATAATTTTATTGATTTTTAAATTTTCGGGTACTATTTTTTAATAATTTTATTCATTTTTAAATTTTAGAGTAATATTTTTTAATAATTTTATTCATTTTTAAATTTTAGAGTACTATATTTTAATAATTTTATTAATCTTTAAATTTTCGAGAACAATTTTCTAATAATTTTATTCATTTTTAAATTTTAGAAGTGTGTGGTATATGGAGTCGCATAGTGTGCGATATGGAATCGCATAGTGTGCGATATGGAGTCGCATAATAATTTTATTAATTTTTAAATTTTAGAGTACTATTTTTTAATAATTTTATTGATTTTTTATTTTCGATTACTATATTTAAATAATTTTATTCATTTTTAAATTTTAGAGTACTATTTTTTAATAATTTTAATAATTTTTCAATTTTTCGAGCACTATTTTTTAATAATTTTATTCATTTTTCAATTTTCGAGCACTATTTTTTAATAATTTTAATCATTTTTCAATTTTCGAGCACTATTTTTTAATAATTTTAATAATTTTTCAATTTTTCGAGCACTATTTTTTAATAATTTTATTCATTTTTCAATTTTCGAGCACTATTTTTTAATAATTTTATTCATTTTTAAATTTTAGAGTACTATATTTTAATAATTTTATTAATCTTGAAATTTTCCAGAACAATTTTCTAATAATTTTATTCATTTTTAAATTTTAGAGTACTATTTTTTAATAATTTTATTCATTTTTAAATTTTCGAGTACTATTTTTTAATAATTTTATTGATTTTTAAATTTTCGAGTACTATATTTTAATAATTTTATTCATTTTTAAACTTTAGAGTACTATATTTTAATAATTTTATTCATTTTTAAATTTTAGAGTACTATTTTTTAATAATTTTATTCATTTTTAAATTTTCTAGTACAATTTTCTAATAATTTTATTAATTTTTAAATTTTAGAGTACTATCTTTTAATAATTTTATTTATTTTTAAATTTTAGAGTACTAATTTTATTCATTTTTAAAGTTTCGAGTACTATTTTTTAATAATTTTATTCATTTTTAAATTTTCGAGTACAATTTTCTAATAATTTTATTCATTTTTAAATTTTAGAGTACTATTTTTTAATAATTTTATTCATTTTTAAATTTTAGAGTACTATTTTTTTATAATTTTATTGATTTTTAAATTTTCGAGTACAATTTTCTAATAATTTTATTCATTTTTAAACTTTAGAGTACTATTTTTTAATAATTTTATTCATTTTTAAATTTTAGAGTACTATTTTTTTATAATTTTATTGATTTTTAAATTTTCGGGTACTATTTTTTAATAATTTTATTCATTTTTAAATTTTAGAGTAATATTTTTTAATAATTTTATTCATTTTTAAATTTTAGAGTACTATATTTTAATAATTTTATTAATCTTTAAATTTTCGAGAACAATTTTCTAATAATTTTATTCATTTTTAAATTTTAGAGTACTATTTTTTAATAATTTTATTCATTTTTAAATTTTCGAGTACTATTTTTTAATAATTTTATTCATTTTTCAATTTTCGAGCACTATTTTTTAATAATTTTAATCATTTTTCAATTTTCGAGCACTATTTTTTAATAATTTTAATAATTTTTCAATTTTTCGAGCACTATTTTTTAATAATTTTATTCATTTTTCAATTTTCGAGCACTATTTTTTAATAATTTTAATCATTTTTCAATTTTCGAGCACTATTTTTTAATAATTTTAATAATTTTTCAATTTTTAGAGTACTATTTTTTAATAATTTTATTCATTTTTAAATTTTCTAGTACAATTTTCTAATAATTTTATTAATTTTTAAATTTTAGAGTACTATCTTTTAATAATTTTATTTATTTTTAAATTTTAGAGTACTAATTTTATTCATTTTTAAAGTTTCGAGTACTATTTTTTAATAATTTTATTCATTTTTAAATTTTCGAGTACAATTTTCTAATAATTTTATTCATTTTTAAATTTTAGAGTACTATTTTTTAATAATTTTATTCATTTTTAAATTTTAGAGTACTATTTTTTAATAATTTTATTGATTTTTAAATTTTTGAGTACTATATTTTAATAATTTTATTCATTTTTAAATTTTAGAGTACTATATTTTAATAATTTTATTAATTTTTAAATTTTCGAGAACAATTTTCTAATAATTTTATTAATTTTTAAATTTTAGAGTACTATTTTTTAATAATTTTATTGATTTTTAAATTTTCGAGTACTATATTTTAATAATTTTATTCATTTTTAAACTTTAGAGTACTATATTTTAATAATTTTATTCATTTTTAAATTTTAGAGTACTATTTTTTAATAATTTTATTCATTTTTAAATTTTAGAGTACTATATTTTAATAATTTTATTAATTTTTAAATTTTCGAGAACAATTTTCTAATAATTTTATTAATTTTTAAATTTTAGAGTACTATTTTTTAATAATTTTATTGATTTTTAAATTTTCGAGTACTATATTTTAATAATTTTATTCATTTTTAAACTTTAGAGTACTATATTTTAATAATTTTATTCATTTTTAAACTTTAGAGTACTATTTTTTAATAATTTTATTCATTTTTAAATTTTCGAGTACTATTTTTGGATATGGAATCGCATAGTGTGCGATAGGGAATCGCATAGTGTGCGATATGGAGTCGCATAGTGTGCGATATGGAGTCGCATAGTATGCGATATGGAATCGCATAGTATGCGATATGGAATCGCATAGTATGCGATATGGAGTCGCATAGTATGCGATATGGAATCGCATAGTGTGCGATATTGAGTCGCATAGTATGCGATACGGAATCGCATAGTGTGCGATATGGAATCGCATAGTGTGCGATATGGAGTCGCATAGTGTGCGATATGGAGTCGCATAGTATGCGATATGGAATCGCATAGTATGCGATATGGAGTCGCATAGTGTGCGATATGGAGTCGCATAGTATGCGATATGGAATCGCATAGTGTGCGATATGGAGTCGCATAGTGTGCGATATGGAGTCGCATAGTATGCGATATGGAGTCGCATAGTGTGCGATATGGAATCGCATAGTATGCGATATGGAATCGCATAGTATGCGATATGGAATGGCATAGTATGCGATATGGAATGGCATAGTATGCGATATGGAATCGCATAGTGTGCGATATGGAGTCGCATAGTATGCGATATGGAGTCGCATAGTATGCGATATGGAGTCGCATAGTGTGCGATATGGAGTCGCATAGTGTGCGATATGGAGTCGCATAGTGTGCGATATGGAGTCGCATAGTATGCGATATGGAATCGCATAGTATGCGATATGGAATCGCATAGTGTGCGATATGGAGTCGCATAGTATGCGATATGGAATCGCATAGTATGCGATATGGAATCGCATAGTATGCGATATGGAGTCGCATAGTGTGCGATATGGAGTCGCATAGTATGCGATATGGAATCGCATAGTATGCGATATGGAATCGCATAGTATGCGATATGGAATCGCATAGTATGCGATATGGAGTCGCATAGTGTGCGATATGGAGTCGCATAGTATGCGATATGGAATCGCATAGTATGCGATATGGAATCGCATAGTGTGCGATATGGAGTCGCATAGTATGCGATATGGAATCGCATAGTGTGCGATATGGAGTCGCATAATAATTTTATTAATTTTTAAATTTTAGAGTACTATTTTTTAATAATTTTATTCATTTTTAAATTTTCGAGTACTATTTTTTAATAATTTTATTGATTTTTAAATTTTCGAGTACTATATTTTAATAATTTTATTCATTTTTAAACTTTAGAGTACTATATTTTAATAATTTTATTCATTTTTAAATTTTAGAGTACTATTTTTTAATAATTTTATTCATTTTTAAATTTTCTAGTACAATTTTCTAATAATTTTATTAATTTTTAAATTTTAGAGTACTATCTTTTAATAATTTTATTTATTTTTAAATTTTAGAGTACTAATTTTATTCATTTTTAAAGTTTCGAGTACTATTTTTTAATAATTTTATTCATTTTTAAATTTTCGAGTACAATTTTCTAATAATTTTATTCATTTTTAAATTTTAGAGTACTATTTTTTAATAATTTTATTCATTTTTAAATTTTAGAGTACTATTTTTTTATAATTTTATTGATTTTTAAATTTTCGAGTACAATTTTCTAATAATTTTATTCATTTTTAAACTTTAGAGTACTATTTTTTAATAATTTTATTCATTTTTAAATTTTAGAGTACTATTTTTTTATAATTTTATTGATTTTTAAATTTTCGGGTACTATTTTTTAATAATTTTATTCATTTTTAAATTTTAGAGTAATATTTTTTAATAATTTTATTCATTTTTAAATTTTAGAGTACTATATTTTAATAATTTTATTAATCTTTAAATTTTCGAGAACAATTTTCTAATAATTTTATTCATTTTTAAATTTTAGAGTACTATTTTTTAATAATTTTATTCATTTTTAAATTTTGGAGTACTATTTTTTAATAATTTTATTCATTTTTCAATTTTCGAGCACTATTTTTTAATAATTTTAATCATTTTTCAATTTTCGAGCACTATTTTTTAATAATTTTAATAATTTTTCAATTTTTCGAGCACTATTTTTTAATAATTTTATTCATTTTTCAATTTTCGAGCACTATTTTTTAATAATTTTAATCATTTTTCAATTTTCGAGCACTATTTTTTAATAATTTTAATAATTTTTCAATTTTTAGAGTACTATTTTTTAATAATTTTATTCATTTTTAAATTTTCTAGTACAATTTTCTAATAATTTTATTAATTTTTAAATTTTAGAGTACTATCTTTTAATAATTTTATTTATTTTTAAATTTTAGAGTACTAATTTTATTCATTTTTAAAGTTTCGAGTACTATTTTTTAATAATTTTATTCATTTTTAAATTTTCGAGTACAATTTTCTAATAATTTTATTCATTTTTAAATTTTAGAGTACTATTTTTTAATAATTTTATTCATTTTTAAATTTTAGAGTACTATTTTTTTATAATTTTATTGATTTTTAAATTTTCGAGTACAATTTTCTAATAATTTTATTCATTTTTAAACTTTAGAGTACTATTTTTTAATAATTTTATTCATTTTTAAATTTTAGAGTACTATTTTTTTATAATTTTATTGATTTTTAAATTTTCGGGTACTATTTTTTAATAATTTTATTCATTTTTAAATTTTAGAGTAATATTTTTTAATAATTTTATTCATTTTTAAATTTTAGAGTACTATATTTTAATAATTTTATTAATCTTTAAATTTTCGAGAACAATTTTCTAATAATTTTATTCATTTTTAAATTTTAGAAGTGTGTGGTATATGGAGTCGCATAGTGTGCGATATGGAATCGCATAGTGTGCGATATGGAGTCGCATAATAATTTTATTAATTTTTAAATTTTAGAGTACTATTTTTTAATAATTTTATTGATTTTTTATTTTCGATTACTATATTTAAATAATTTTATTCATTTTTAAATTTTAGAGTACTATTTTTTAATAATTTTAATAATTTTTCAATTTTTCGAGCACTATTTTTTAATAATTTTATTCATTTTTCAATTTTCGAGCACTATTTTTTAATAATTTTAATCATTTTTCAATTTTCGAGCACTTTTTTTAATAATTTTAATAATTTTTCAATTTTTCGAGCACTATTTTTTAATAATTTTATTCATTTTTCAATTTTCGAGCACTATTTTTTAATAATTTTAATCATTTTTCAATTTTCGAGCACTATTTTTTAATAATTTTAATAATTTTTCAATTTTTCGAGCACTATTTTTTAATAATTTTAATCATTTTTAAATTTTCGAGCACTATTTTTTAATAATTTTATTCATTTTCAATTTTTCGAGCACTATTTTTTAATAATTTTAATAATTTTTCAATTTTCGAGCACTATTTTTTAATAATTTTAATAATTTTTCAATTTTTCGAGCACTATTGTTTAATAATTTTATTCATTTTTAAATTTTCTAGTACAATTTTTTAATAATTTTATTCATTTTTAAATTTTAGAGTACTATATTTTAATAATTTTATTAATCTTGAAATTTTCCAGAACAATTTTCTAATAATTTTATTCATTTTTAAATTTTAGAGTACTATTTTTTAATAATTTTATTCATTTTTAAATTTTCGAGTACTATTTTTTAATAATTTTATTGATTTTTAAATTTTCGAGTACTATATTTTAATAATTTTATTCATTTTTAAACTTTAGAGTACTATATTTTAATAATTTTATTCATTTTTAAATTTTAGAGTACTATTTTTTAATAATTTTATTCATTTTTAAATTTTCTAGTACAATTTTCTAATAATTTTATTAATTTTTAAATTTTAGAGTACTATCTTTTAATAATTTTATTTATTTTTAAATTTTAGAGTACTAATTTTATTCATTTTTAAAGTTTCGAGTACTATTTTTTAATAATTTTATTCATTTTTAAATTTTCGAGTACAATTTTCTAATAATTTTATTCATTTTTAAATTTTAGAGTACTATTTTTTAATAATTTTATTCATTTTTAAATTTTAGAGTACTATTTTTTTATAATTTTATTGATTTTTAAATTTTCGAGTACAATTTTCTAATAATTTTATTCATTTTTAAACTTTAGAGTACTATTTTTTAATAATTTTATTCATTTTTAAATTTTAGAGTACTATTTTTTTATAATTTTATTGATTTTTAAATTTTCGGGTACTATTTTTTAATAATTTTATTCATTTTTAAATTTTAGAGTAATATTTTTTAATAATTTTATTCATTTTTAAATTTTAGAGTACTATATTTTAATAATTTTATTAATCTTTAAATTTTCGAGAACAATTTTCTAATAATTTTATTCATTTTTAAATTTTAGAGTACTATTTTTTAATAATTTTATTCATTTTTAAATTTTCGAGTACTATTTTTTAATAATTTTATTCATTTTTAAATTTTAGAGTACTATATTTTAATAATTTTATTGATTTTTAAATTTTTGAGTACTATATCTTTATAATTTTATTCATTTTTAAATTTTAGAGTACTATTTTTTAATAATTTTATTCATTTTTAAATTTTCTAGTACAATTTTCTAATAATTTTATTCATTTTTAAATTTTAGAGTACTATCTTTTAATAATTTTATTTATTTTTAAATTTTAGAGTACTAATTTTATTCATTTTTAAAGTTTCGAGTACTATTTTTTAATAATTTTATTCATTTTTAAATTTTCGAGTACAATTTTCTAATAATTTTATTCATTTTTAAATTTTAGAGTACTATTTTTTAATAATTTTATTCATTTTTAAATTTTAGAGTACTATATTTTAATAATTTTATTAATTTTTAAATTTTCGAGAACAATTTTCTAATAATTTTATTAATTTTTAAATTTTAGAGTACTATTTTTTAATAATTTTATTGATTTTTTATTTTCGATTACTATATTTTAATAATTTTATTCAATTTTAAATTTTAGAGTACTATTTTTTAATAATTTTATTGATTTTTAAATTTTCGAGTACTATATTTTAATAATTTTATTCATTTTTAAACTTTAGAGTACTATATTTTAATAATTTTATTCATTTTTAAATTTTAGAGTACTATTTTTTAATAATTTTATTGATTTTTAAATTTTTGAGTACTATATTTTAATAATTTTATTCATTTTTAAATTTTAGAGTACTATATTTTAATAATTTTATTAATTTTTAAATTTTCGAGAACAATTTTCTAATAATTTTATTAATTTTTAAATTTTAGAGTACTATTTTTTAATAATTTTATTGATTTTTAAATTTTCGAGTACTATATTTTAATAATTTTATTCATTTTTAAACTTTAGAGTACTATATTTTAATAATTTTATTCATTTTTAAACTTTAGAGTACTATTTTTTAATAATTTTATTCATTTTTAAATTTTAGAGTACTATATTTTAATAATTTTATTAATTTTTAAATTTTCGAGAACAATTTTCTAATAATTTTATTAATTTTTAAATTTTAGAGTACTATTTTTTAATAATTTTATTGATTTTTTATTTTCGATTACTATATTTTAATAATTTTATTCAATTTTAAATTTTAGAGTACTATTTTTTAATAATTTTATTGATTTTTAAATTTTCGAGTACTATATTTTAATAATTTTATTCATTTTTAAACTTTAGAGTACTATATTTTAATAATTTTATTCATTTTTAAATTTTAGAGTACTATTTTTTAATAATTTTATTGATTTTTAAATTTTTGAGTACTATATTTTAATAATTTTATTCATTTTTAAATTTTAGAGTACTATATTTTAATAATTTTATTAATTTTTAAATTTTCGAGAACAATTTTCTAATAAGTTTATTAATTTTTAAATTTTAGAGTACTATTTTTTAATAATTTTATTGATTTTTAAATTTTCGAGTACTATATTTTAATAATTTTATTCATTTTTAAACTTTAGAGTACTATATTTTAATAATTTTATTCATTTTTAAATTTTAGAGTACTATTTTTTAATAATTTTATTCATTTTTAAATTTTAGAGTACTATATTTTAATAATTTTATTAATTTTTAAATTTTCGAGAACAATTTTCTAATAATTTTATTAATTTTTAAATTTTAGAGTACTATTTTTTAATAATTTTATTGATTTTTAAATTTTCGAGTACTATATTTTAATAATTTTATTCATTTTTAAACTTTAGAGTACTATATTTTAATAATTTTATTCATTTTTAAACTTTAGAGTACTATTTTTTAATAATTTTATTCATTTTTAAATTTTCGAGTACTATTTTTGGATATGGAATCGCATAGTGTGCGATAGGGAATCGCATAGTGTGCGATATGGAGTCGCATAGTGTGCGATATGGAGTCGCATAGTATGCGATATGGAATCGCATAGTATGCGATATGGAATCGCATAGTGTGTGATATGGAGTCGCATAGTGTGCGATATGGAGTCGCATAGTATGCGATATGGAATCGCATAGTATGCGATATGGAATCGCATAGTATGCGATATGGAATCGCATAGTGTGCGATATGGAGTCGCATAGTATGCGATATGGAATCGCATAGTGTGCGATATGGAGTCGCATAGTATGCGATATGGAATCGCATAGTGTGCGATATGGAGTCGCATAGTATGCGATATGGAATCGCATAGTGTGCGATATTGAGTCGCATAGTATGCGATACGGAATCGCATAGTGTGCGATATGGAATCGCATAGTGTGCGATATGGAGTCGCATAGTGTGCGATATGGAGTCGCATAGTATGCGATATGGAATCGCATAGTGTGCGATATGGAATCGCATAGTGTGCGATATGGAGTCGCATAGTGTGCGATATGGAGTCGCATAGTATGCGATATGGAGTCGCATAGTATGCGATATGGAATCGCATAGTGTGCGATATGGAGTCGCATAGTGTGCGATATGGAATCGCATAGTATGCGATATGTAATCGCATAGTATGCGATATGGAATCGCATAGTATGCGATATGGAATCGCATAGTGTGCGATATGGAGTCGCATAGTATGCGATATGGAATCGCATAGTGTGCGATATGGAGTCGCATAGTATGCGATATGGAGTCGCATAGTGTGCGATATGGAGTCGCATAGTATGCGATATGGAATCGCATAGTATGCGATATGGAATCGCATAGTATGCGATATGGAATCGCATAGTATGCGATATGGAATCGCATAGTATGCGATATGGAGTCGCATAATAATTTTATTAATTTTTAAATTTTAGAGTACTATTTTTTAATAATTTTATTCATTTTTAAATTTTCGAGTACTATTTTTTAATAATTTTATTGATTTTTAAATTTTCGAGTACTATATTTTAATAATTTTATTCATTTTTAAACTTTAGAGTACTATATTTTAATAATTTTATTCATTTTTAAATTTTAGAGTACTATTTTTTAATAATTTTATTCATTTTTAAATTTTCTAGTACAATTTTCTAATAATTTTATTAATTTTTAAATTTTAGAGTACTATCTTTTAATAATTTTATTTATTTTTAAATTTTAGAGTACTAATTTTATTCATTTTTAAAGTTTCGAGTACTATTTTTTAATAATTTTATTCATTTTTAAATTTTCGAGTACAATTTTCTAATAATTTTATTCATTTTTAAATTTTAGAGTACTATTTTTTAATAATTTTATTCATTTTTAAATTTTAGAGTACTATTTTTTTATAATTTTATTGATTTTTAAATTTTCGAGTACAATTTTCTAATAATTTTATTCATTTTTAAACTTTAGAGTACTATTTTTTAATAATTTTATTCATTTTTAAATTTTAGAGTACTATTTTTTTATAATTTTATTGATTTTTAAATTTTCGGGTACTATTTTTTAATAATTTTATTCATTTTTAAATTTTAGAGTAATATTTTTTAATAATTTTATTCATTTTTAAATTTTAGAGTACTATATTTTAATAATTTTATTAATCTTTAAATTTTAGAGAACAATTTTCTAATAATTTTATTCATTTTTAAATTTTAGAGTACTATTTTTTAATAATTTTATTCATTTTTAAATTTTCGAGTACTATTTTTTAATAATTTTATTCATTTTTCAATTTTCGAGCACTATTTTTTAATAATTTTAATCATTTTTCAATTTTCGAGCACTATTTTTTAATAATTTTAATAATTTTTCAATTTTTCGAGCACTATTTTTTAATAATTTTATTCATTTTTCAATTTTCGAGCACTATTTTTTAATAATTTTAATCATTTTTCAATTTTCGAGCACTATTTTTTAATAATTTTAATAATTTTTCAATTTTTAGAGTACTATTTTTTAATAATTTTATTCATTTTTAAATTTTCTAGTACAATTTTCTAATAATTTTATTAATTTTTAAATTTTAGAGTACTATCTTTTAATAATTTTATTTATTTTTAAATTTTAGAGTACTAATTTTATTCATTTTTAAAGTTTCGAGTACTATTTTTTAATAATTTTATTCATTTTTAAATTTTCGAGTACAATTTTCTAATAATTTTATTCATTTTTAAATTTTAGAGTACTATTTTTTAATAATTTTATTCATTTTTAAATTTTAGAGTACTATTTTTTTATAATTTTATTGATTTTTAAATTTTCGAGTACAATTTTCTAATAATTTTATTCATTTTTAAACTTTAGAGTACTATTTTTTAATAATTTTATTCATTTTTAAATTTTAGAGTACTATTTTTTTATAATTTTATTGATTTTTAAATTTTCGGGTACTATTTTTTAATAATTTTATTCATTTTTAAATTTTAGAGTAATATTTTTTAATAATTTTATTCATTTTTAAATTTTAGAGTACTATATTTTAATAATTTTATTAATCTTTAAATTTTCGAGAACAATTTTCTAATAATTTTATTCATTTTTAAATTTTAGAAGTGTGTGGTATATGGAGTCGCATAGTGTGCGATATGGAATCGCATAGTGTGCGATATGGAGTCGCATAATAATTTTATTAATTTTTAAATTTTAGAGTACTATTTTTTAATAATTTTATTGATTTTTTATTTTCGATTACTATATTTAAATAATTTTATTCATTTTTAAATTTTAGAGTACTATTTTTTAATAATTTTAATAATTTTTCAATTTTTCGAGCACTATTTTTTAATAATTTTATTCATTTTTCAATTTTCGAGCACTATTTTTTAATAATTTTAATCATTTTTCAATTTTCGAGCACTATTTTTTAATAATTTTAATAATTTTTCAATTTTTCGAGCACTATTTTTTAATAATTTTATTCATTTTTCAATTTTCGAGCACTATTTTTTAATAATTTTAATCATTTTTCAATTTTCGAGCACTATTTTTTAATAATTTTAATAATTTTTCAATTTTTCGAGCACTATTTTTTAATAATTTTAATCATTTTTAAATTTTCGAGCACTATTTTTTAATAATTTTATTCATTTTCAATTTTTCGAGCACTATTTTTTAATAATTTTAATAATTTTTCAATTTTCGAGCACTATTTTTTAATAATTTTAATAATTTTTCAATTTTTCGAGCACTATTGTTTAATAATTTTATTCATTTTTAAATTTTCTAGTACAATTTTTTAATAATTTTATTCATTTTTAAATTTTAGAGTACTATATTTTAATAATTTTATTAATCTTGAAATTTTCCAGAACAATTTTCTAATAATTTTATTCATTTTTAAATTTTAGAGTACTATTTTTTAATAATTTTATTCATTTTTAAATTTTCGAGTACTATTTTTTAATAATTTTATTGATTTTTAAATTTTCGAGTACTATATTTTAATAATTTTATTCATTTTTAAACTTTAGAGTACTATATTTTAATAATTTTATTCATTTTTAAATTTTAGAGTACTATTTTTTAATAATTTTATTCATTTTTAAATTTTCTAGTACAATTTTCTAATAATTTTATTAATTTTTAAATTTTAGAGTACTATCTTTTAATAATTTTATTTATTTTTAAATTTTAGAGTACTAATTTTATTCATTTTTAAAGTTTCGAGTACTATTTTTTAATAATTTTATTCATTTTTAAATTTTCGAGTACAATTTTCTAATAATTTTATTCATTTTTAAATTTTAGAGTACTATTTTTTAATAATTTTATTCATTTTTAAATTTTAGAGTACTATTTTTTTATAATTTTATTGATTTTTAAATTTTCGAGTACAATTTTCTAATAATTTTATTCATTTTTAAACTTTAGAGTACTATTTTTTAATAATTTTATTCATTTTTAAATTTTAGAGTACTATTTTTTTATAATTTTATTGATTTTTAAATTTTCGGGTACTATTTTTTAATAATTTTATTCATTTTTAAATTTTAGAGTAATATTTTTTAATAATTTTATTCATTTTTAAATTTTAGAGTACTATATTTTAATAATTTTATTAATCTTTAAATTTTCGAGAACAATTTTCTAATAATTTTATTCATTTTTAAATTTTAGAGTACTATTTTTTAATAATTTTATTCATTTTTAAATTTTCGAGTACTATTTTTTAATAATTTTATTCATTTTTAAATTTTAGAGTACTATATTTTAATAATTTTATTGATTTTTAAATTTTTGAGTACTATATCTTTATAATTTTATTCATTTTTAAATTTTAGAGTACTATTTTTTAATAATTTTATTCATTTTTAAATTTTCTAGTACAATTTTCTAATAATTTTATTCATTTTTAAATTTTAGAGTACTATCTTTTAATAATTTTATTTATTTTTAAATTTTAGAGTACTAATTTTATTCATTTTTAAAGTTTCGAGTACTATTTTTTAATAATTTTATTCATTTTTAAATTTTCGAGTACAATTTTCTAATAATTTTATTCATTTTTAAATTTTAGAGTACTATTTTTTAATAATTTTATTCATTTTTAAATTTTAGAGTACTATATTTTAATAATTTTATTAATTTTTAAATTTTCGAGAACAATTTTCTAATAATTTTATTAATTTTTAAATTTTAGAGTACTATTTTTTAATAATTTTATTGATTTTTTATTTTCGATTACTATATTTTAATAATTTTATTCAATTTTAAATTTTAGAGTACTATTTTTTAATAATTTTATTGATTTTTAAATTTTCGAGTACTATATTTTAATAATTTTATTCATTTTTAAACTTTAGAGTACTATATTTTAATAATTTTATTCATTTTTAAATTTTAGAGTACTATTTTTTAATAATTTTATTGATTTTTAAATTTTTGAGTACTATATTTTAATAATTTTATTCATTTTTAAATTTTAGAGTACTATATTTTAATAATTTTATTAATTTTTAAATTTTCGAGAACAATTTTCTAATAATTTTATTAATTTTTAAATTTTAGAGTACTATTTTTTAATAATTTTATTGATTTTTAAATTTTCGAGTACTATATTTTAATAATTTTATTCATTTTTAAACTTTAGAGTACTATATTTTAATAATTTTATTCATTTTTAAATTTTAGAGTACTATTTTTTAATAATTTTATTCATTTTTAAATTTTAGAGTACTATATTTTAATAATTTTATTAATTTTTAAATTTTCGAGAACAATTTTCTAATAATTTTATTAATTTTTAAATTTTAGAGTACTATTTTTTAATAATTTTATTGATTTTTAAATTTTCGAGTACTATATTTTAATAATTTTATTCATTTTTAAACTTTAGAGTACTATATTTTAATAATTTTATTCATTTTTAAACTTTAGAGTACTATTTTTTAATAATTTTATTCATTTTTAAATTTTCGAGTACTATTTTTGGATATGGAATCGCATAGTGTGCGATAGGGAATCGCATAGTGTGCGATATGGAGTCGCATAGTGTGCGATATGGAGTCGCATAGTATGCGATATGGAATCGCATAGTATGCGATATGGAATCGCATAGTATGCGATATGGAATCGCATAGTGTGCGATATGGAGTCGCATAGTATGCGATATTGAGTCGCATAGTATGCGATACGGAATCGCATAGTGTGCGATATGGAATCGCATAGTGTGCGATATGGAGTCGCATAGTGTGCGATATGGAGTCGCATAGTATGCGATATGGAATCGCATAGTATGCGATATGGAGTCGCATAGTGTGCGATATGGAGTCGCATAGTATGCGATATGGAATCGCATAGTGTGCGATATGGAGTCGCATAGTATGCGATATGGAATCGCATAGTATGCGATATGGAATCGCATAGTGTGCGATATGGAGTCGCATAGTATGCGATATGGAATCGCATAGTATGCGATATGGAATCGCATAGTATGCGATATGGAATCGCATAGTATGCGATATGGAGTCGCATAGTGTGCGATATGGAATCGCATAGTATGCGATATGGAGTCGCATAGTGTGCGATATGGAGTCGCATAGTATGCGATATGGAATCGCATAGTATGCGATATGGAATCGCATAGTATGCGATATGGAATCGCATAGTGTGCGATATGGAGTCGCATAGTATGCGATATGGAATCGCATAGTGTGCGATATGGAGTCGCATAATAATTTTATTAATTTTTAAATTTTAGAGTACTATTTTTTAATAATTTTATTCATTTTTAAATTTTCGAGTACTATTTTTTAATAATTTTATTGATTTTTAAATTTTCGAGTACTATATTTTAATAATTTTATTCATTTTTAAACTTTAGAGTACTATATTTTAATAATTTTATTCATTTTTAAATTTTAGAGTACTATTTTTTAATAATTTTATTCATTTTTAAATTTTCTAGTACAATTTTCTAATAATTTTATTAATTTTTAAATTTTAGAGTACTATCTTTTAATAATTTTATTTATTTTTAAATTTTAGAGTACTAATTTTATTCATTTTTAAAGTTTCGAGTACTATTTTTTAATAATTTTATTCATTTTTAAATTTTCGAGTACAATTTTCTAATAATTTTATTCATTTTTAAATTTTAGAGTACTATTTTTTAATAATTTTATTCATTTTTAAATTTTAGAGTACTATATTTTAATAATTTTATTAATCTTTAAATTTTCGAGAACAATTTTCTAATAATTTTATTCATTTTTAAATTTTAGAGTACTATTTTTTAATAATTTTATTCATTTTTAAATTTTCGAGTACTATTTTTTAATAATTTTATTCATTTTTCAATTTTCGAGCACTATTTTTTAATAATTTTAATCATTTTTCAATTTTCGAGCACTATTTTTTAATAATTTTAATAATTTTTCAATTTTTCGAGCACTATTTTTTAATAATTTTATTCATTTTTCAATTTTCGAGCACTATTTTTTAATAATTTTAATCATTTTTCAATTTTCGAGCACTATTTTTTAATAATTTTAATAATTTTTCAATTTTTAGAGTACTATTTTTTAATAATTTTATTCATTTTTAAATTTTCTAGTACAATTTTCTAATAATTTTATTAATTTTTAAATTTTAGAGTACTATCTTTTAATAATTTTATTTATTTTTAAATTTTAGAGTACTAATTTTATTCATTTTTAAAGTTTCGAGTACTATTTTTTAATAATTTTATTCATTTTTAAATTTTCGAGTACAATTTTCTAATAATTTTATTCATTTTTAAATTTTAGAGTACTATTTTTTAATAATTTTATTCATTTTTAAATTTTAGAGTACTATTTTTTTATAATTTTATTGATTTTTAAATTTTCGAGTACAATTTTCTAATAATTTTATTCATTTTTAAACTTTAGAGTACTATTTTTTAATAATTTTATTCATTTTTAAATTTTAGAGTACTATTTTTTTATAATTTTATTGATTTTTAAATTTTCGGGTACTATTTTTTAATAATTTTATTCATTTTTAAATTTTAGAGTAATATTTTTTAATAATTTTATTCATTTTTAAATTTTAGAGTACTATATTTTAATAATTTTATTAATCTTTAAATTTTCGAGAACAATTTTCTAATAATTTTATTCATTTTTAAATTTTAGAAGTGTGTGGTATATGGAGTCGCATAGTGTGCGATATGGAATCGCATAGTGTGCGATATGGAGTCGCATAATAATTTTATTAATTTTTAAATTTTAGAGTACTATTTTTTAATAATTTTATTGATTTTTTATTTTCGATTACTATATTTAAATAATTTTATTCATTTTTAAATTTTAGAGTACTATTTTTTAATAATTTTAATAATTTTTCAATTTTTCGAGCACTATTTTTTAATAATTTTATTCATTTTTCAATTTTCGAGCACTATTTTTTAATAATTTTAATCATTTTTCAATTTTCGAGCACTATTTTTTAATAATTTTAATAATTTTTCAATTTTTCGAGCACTATTTTTTAATAATTTTATTCATTTTTCAATTTTCGAGCACTATTTTTTAATAATTTTAATCATTTTTCAATTTTCGAGCACTATTTTTTAATAATTTTAATAATTTTTCAATTTTTCGAGCACTATTTTTTAATAATTTTAATCATTTTTAAATTTTCGAGCACTATTTTTTAATAATTTTATTCATTTTCAATTTTTCGAGCACTATTTTTTAATAATTTTAATAATTTTTCAATTTTCGAGCACTATTTTTTAATAATTTTAATAATTTTTCAATTTTTCGAGCACTATTGTTTAATAATTTTATTCATTTTTAAATTTTCTAGTACAATTTTTTAATAATTTTATTCATTTTTAAATTTTAGAGTACTATATTTTAATAATTTTATTAATCTTGAAATTTTCCAGAACAATTTTCTAATAATTTTATTCATTTTTAAATTTTAGAGTACTATTTTTTAATAATTTTATTCATTTTTAAATTTTCGAGTACTATTTTTTAATAATTTTATTGATTTTTAAATTTTCGAGTACTATATTTTAATAATTTTATTCATTTTTAAACTTTAGAGTACTATATTTTAATAATTTTATTCATTTTTAAATTTTAGAGTACTATTTTTTAATAATTTTATTCATTTTTAAATTTTCTAGTACAATTTTCTAATAATTTTATTAATTTTTAAATTTTAGAGTACTATCTTTTAATAATTTTATTTATTTTTAAATTTTAGAGTACTAATTTTATTCATTTTTAAAGTTTCGAGTACTATTTTTTAATAATTTTATTCATTTTTAAATTTTCGAGTACAATTTTCTAATAATTTTATTCATTTTTAAATTTTAGAGTACTATTTTTTAATAATTTTATTCATTTTTAAACGATATGGAGTCGCATAGTATGCGATATGGAGTCGCATAGTATGCGATATGGAATCGCATAGTGTGCGATATGGAGTCGCATAGTGTGCGATATGGAATCGCATAGTATGCGATATGTAATCGCATAGTATGCGATATGGAATCGCATAGTATGCGATATGGAATCGCATAGTGTGCGATATGGAGTCGCACTATTTTTTTTTAATAATTTTAATAATTTTTCAATTTTCGAGCACTATTTTTTAATAATTTTAATAATTTTTCAATTTTTCGAGCACTATTGTTTAATAATTTTATTCATTTTTAAATTTTCTAGTACAATTTTTTAATAATTTTATTCATTTTTAAATTTTAGAGTACTATATTTTAATAATTTTATTAATCTTGAAATTTTCCAGAACAATTTTCTAATAATTTTATTCATTTTTAAATTTTAGAGTACTATTTTTTAATAATTTTATTCATTTTTAAATTTTCGAGTACTATTTTTTAATAATTTTATTGATTTTTAAATTTTCGAGTACTATATTTTAATAATTTTATTCATTTTTAAACTTTAGAGTACTATATTTTAATAATTTTATTCATTTTTAAATTTTAGAGTACTATTTTTTAATAATTTTATTCATTTTTAAATTTTCTAGTACAATTTTCTAATAATTTTATTAATTTTTAAATTTTAGAGTACTATCTTTTAATAATTTTATTTATTTTTAAATTTTAGAGTACTAATTTTATTCATTTTTAAAGTTTCGAGTACTATTTTTTAATAATTTTATTCATTTTTAAATTTTCGAGTACAATTTTCTAATAATTTTATTCATTTTTAAATTTTAGAGTACTATTTTTTAATAATTTTATTCATTTTTAAATTTTAGAGTACTATTTTTTTATAATTTTATTGATTTTTAAATTTTCGAGTACAATTTTCTAATAATTTTATTCATTTTTAAACTTTAGAGTACTATTTTTTAATAATTTTATTCATTTTTAAATTTTAGAGTACTATTTTTTTATAATTTTATTGATTTTTAAATTTTCGGGTACTATTTTTTAATAATTTTATTCATTTTTAAATTTTAGAGTAATATTTTTTAATAATTTTATTCATTTTTAAATTTTAGAGTACTATATTTTAATAATTTTATTAATCTTTAAATTTTCGAGAACAATTTTCTAATAATTTTATTCATTTTTAAATTTTAGAGTACTATTTTTTAATAATTTTATTCATTTTTAAATTTTCGAGTACTATTTTTTAATAATTTTATTCATTTTTCAATTTTCGAGCACTATTTTTTAATAATTTTAATCATTTTTCAATTTTCGAGCACTATTTTTTAATAATTTTAATAATTTTTCAATTTTTCGAGCACTATTTTTTAATAATTTTATTCATTTTTCAATTTTCGAGCACTATTTTTTAATAATTTTAATCATTTTTCAATTTTCGAGCACTATTTTTTAATAATTTTAATAATTTTTCAATTTTTAGAGTACTATTTTTTAATAATTTTATTCATTTTTAAATTTTCTAGTACAATTTTCTAATAATTTTATTAATTTTTAAATTTTAGAGTACTATCTTTTAATAATTTTATTTATTTTTAAATTTTAGAGTACTAATTTTATTCATTTTTAAAGTTTCGAGTACTATTTTTTAATAATTTTATTCATTTTTAAATTTTCGAGTACAATTTTCTAATAATTTTATTCATTTTTAAATTTTAGAGTACTATTTTTTAATAATTTTATTCATTTTTAAATTTTAGAGTACTATTTTTTTATAATTTTATTGATTTTTAAATTTTCGAGTACAATTTTCTAATAATTTTATTCATTTTTAAACTTTAGAGTACTATTTTTTAATAATTTTATTCATTTTTAAATTTTAGAGTACTATTTTTTTATAATTTTATTGATTTTTAAATTTTCGGGTACTATTTTTTAATAATTTTATTCATTTTTAAATTTTAGAGTAATATTTTTTAATAATTTTATTCATTTTTAAATTTTAGAGTACTATATTTTAATAATTTTATTAATCTTTAAATTTTCGAGAACAATTTTCTAATAATTTTATTCATTTTTAAATTTTAGAAGTGTGTGGTATATGGAGTCGCATAGTGTGCGATATGGAATCGCATAGTGTGCGATATGGAGTCGCATAATAATTTTATTAATTTTTAAATTTTAGAGTACTATTTTTTAATAATTTTATTGATTTTTTATTTTCGATTACTATATTTAAATAATTTTATTCATTTTTAAATTTTAGAGTACTATTTTTTAATAATTTTAATAATTTTTCAATTTTTCGAGCACTATTTTTTAATAATTTTATTCATTTTTCAATTTTCGAGCACTATTTTTTAATAATTTTAATCATTTTTCAATTTTCGAGCACTATTTTTTAATAATTTTAATAATTTTTCAATTTTTCGAGCACTATTTTTTAATAATTTTATTCATTTTTCAATTTTCGAGCACTATTTTTTAATAATTTTAATCATTTTTCAATTTTCGAGCACTATTTTTTAATAATTTTAATAATTTTTCAATTTTTCGAGCACTATTTTTTAATAATTTTAATCATTTTTAAATTTTCGAGCACTATTTTTTAATAATTTTATTCATTTTCAATTTTTCGAGCACTATTTTTTAATAATTTTAATAATTTTTCAATTTTCGAGCACTATTTTTTAATAATTTTAATAATTTTTCAATTTTTCGAGCACTATTGTTTAATAATTTTATTCATTTTTAAATTTTCTAGTACAATTTTTTAATAATTTTATTCATTTTTAAATTTTAGAGTACTATATTTTAATAATTTTATTAATCTTGAAATTTTCCAGAACAATTTTCTAATAATTTTATTCATTTTTAAATTTTAGAGTACTATTTTTTAATAATTTTATTCATTTTTAAATTTTCGAGTACTATTTTTTAATAATTTTATTGATTTTTAAATTTTCGAGTACTATATTTTAATAATTTTATTCATTTTTAAACTTTAGAGTACTATATTTTAATAATTTTATTCATTTTTAAATTTTAGAGTACTATTTTTTAATAATTTTATTCATTTTTAAATTTTCTAGTACAATTTTCTAATAATTTTATTAATTTTTAAATTTTAGAGTACTATCTTTTAATAATTTTATTTATTTTTAAATTTTAGAGTACTAATTTTATTCATTTTTAAAGTTTCGAGTACTATTTTTTAATAATTTTATTCATTTTTAAATTTTCGAGTACAATTTTCTAATAATTTTATTCATTTTTAAATTTTAGAGTACTATTTTTTAATAATTTTATTCATTTTTAAATTTTAGAGTACTATTTTTTTATAATTTTATTGATTTTTAAATTTTCGAGTACAATTTTCTAATAATTTTATTCATTTTTAAACTTTAGAGTACTATTTTTTAATAATTTTATTCATTTTTAAATTTTAGAGTACTATTTTTTTATAATTTTATTGATTTTTAAATTTTCGGGTACTATTTTTTAATAATTTTATTCATTTTTAAATTTTAGAGTAATATTTTTTAATAATTTTATTCATTTTTAAATTTTAGAGTACTATATTTTAATAATTTTATTAATCTTTAAATTTTCGAGAACAATTTTCTAATAATTTTATTCATTTTTAAATTTTAGAGTACTATTTTTTAATAATTTTATTCATTTTTAAATTTTCGAGTACTATTTTTTAATAATTTTATTCATTTTTAAATTTTAGAGTACTATATTTTAATAATTTTATTGATTTTTAAATTTTTGAGTACTATATCTTTATAATTTTATTCATTTTTAAATTTTAGAGTACTATTTTTTAATAATTTTATTCATTTTTAAATTTTCTAGTACAATTTTCTAATAATTTTATTCATTTTTAAATTTTAGAGTACTATCTTTTAATAATTTTATTTATTTTTAAATTTTAGAGTACTAATTTTATTCATTTTTAAAGTTTCGAGTACTATTTTTTAATAATTTTATTCATTTTTAAATTTTCGAGTACAATTTTCTAATAATTTTATTCATTTTTAAATTTTAGAGTACTATTTTTTAATAATTTTATTCATTTTTAAATTTTAGAGTACTATATTTTAATAATTTTATTAATTTTTAAATTTTCGAGAACAATTTTCTAATAATTTTATTAATTTTTAAATTTTAGAGTACTATTTTTTAATAATTTTATTGATTTTTTATTTTCGATTACTATATTTTAATAATTTTATTCAATTTTAAATTTTAGAGTACTATTTTTTAATAATTTTATTGATTTTTAAATTTTCGAGTACTATATTTTAATAATTTTATTCATTTTTAAACTTTAGAGTACTATATTTTAATAATTTTATTCATTTTTAAATTTTAGAGTACTATTTTTTAATAATTTTATTGATTTTTAAATTTTTGAGTACTATATTTTAATAATTTTATTCATTTTTAAATTTTAGAGTACTATATTTTAATAATTTTATTAATTTTTAAATTTTCGAGAACAATTTTCTAATAATTTTATTAATTTTTAAATTTTAGAGTACTATTTTTTAATAATTTTATTGATTTTTAAATTTTCGAGTACTATATTTTAATAATTTTATTCATTTTTAAACTTTAGAGTACTATATTTTAATAATTTTATTCATTTTTAAATTTTAGAGTACTATTTTTTAATAATTTTATTCATTTTTAAATTTTAGAGTACTATATTTTAATAATTTTATTAATTTTTAAATTTTCGAGAACAATTTTCTAATAATTTTATTAATTTTTAAATTTTAGAGTACTATTTTTTAATAATTTTATTGATTTTTAAATTTTCGAGTACTATATTTTAATAATTTTATTCATTTTTAAACTTTAGAGTACTATATTTTAATAATTTTATTCATTTTTAAACTTTAGAGTACTATTTTTTAATAATTTTATTCATTTTTAAATTTTCGAGTACTATTTTTGGATATGGAATCGCATAGTGTGCGATAGGGAATCGCATAGTGTGCGATATGGAGTCGCATAGTGTGCGATATGGAGTCGCATAGTATGCGATATGGAATCGCATAGTATGCGATATGGAATCGCATAGTATGCGATATGGAATCGCATAGTGTGCGATATGGAGTCGCATAGTATGCGATATGGAATCGCATAGTGTGCGATATGGAGTCGCATAGTATGCGATATGGAATCGCATAGTGTGCGATATGGAGTCGCATAGTATGCGATATGGAATCGCATAGTGTGCGATATGGAGTCGCATAGTATGCGATATGGAATCGCATAGTATGCGATATGGAATCGCATAGTGTGCGATATTGAGTCGCATAGTATGCGATACGGAATCGCATAGTGTGCGATATGGAGTCGCATAGTATGCGATATGGAATCGCATAGTGTGCGATATGGAGTCGCATAGTGTGCGATATGGAGTCGCATAGTATGCGATATGGAATCGCATAGTGTGCGATATGGAGTCGCATAGTGTGCGATATGGAGTCGCATAGTGTGCGATATGGAGTCGCATAGTATGCGATATGGAGTCGCATAGTATGCGATATGGAATCGCATAGTGTGCGATATGGAGTCGCATAGTGTGCGATATGGAATCGCATAGTATGCGATATGTAATCGCATAGTATGCGATATGGAATCGCATAGTATGCGATATGGAATCGCATAGTGTGCGATATGGAGTCGCATAGTATGCGATATGGAATCGCATAGTGTGCGATATGGAGTCGCATAGTATGCGATATGGAGTCGCATAGTATGCGATATGGAATCGCATAGTATGCGATATGGAATCGCATAGTATGCGATATGGAATCGCATAGTATGCGATATGGAATCGCATAGTATGCGATATGGAGTCGCATAATAATTTTATTAATTTTTAAATTTTAGAGTACTATTTTTTAATAATTTTATTCATTTTTAAATTTTCGAGTACTATTTTTTAATAATTTTATTGATTTTTAAATTTTCGAGTACTATATTTTAATAATTTTATTCATTTTTAAACTTTAGAGTACTATATTTTAATAATTTTATTCATTTTTAAATTTTAGAGTACTATTTTTTAATAATTTTATTCATTTTTAAATTTTCTAGTACAATTTTCTAATAATTTTATTAATTTTTAAATTTTAGAGTACTATCTTTTAATAATTTTATTTATTTTTAAATTTTAGAGTACTAATTTTATTCATTTTTAAAGTTTCGAGTACTATTTTTTAATAATTTTATTCATTTTTAAATTTTCGAGTACAATTTTCTAATAATTTTATTCATTTTTAAATTTTAGAGTACTATTTTTTAATAATTTTATTCATTTTTAAATTTTAGAGTACTATTTTTTTATAATTTTATTGATTTTTAAATTTTCGAGTACAATTTTCTAATAATTTTATTCATTTTTAAACTTTAGAGTACTATTTTTTAATAATTTTATTCATTTTTAAATTTTAGAGTACTATTTTTTTATAATTTTATTGATTTTTAAATTTTCGGGTACTATTTTTTAATAATTTTATTCATTTTTAAATTTTAGAGTAATATTTTTTAATAATTTTATTCATTTTTAAATTTTAGAGTACTATATTTTAATAATTTTATTAATCTTTAAATTTTCGAGAACAATTTTCTAATAATTTTATTCATTTTTAAATTTTAGAGTACTATTTTTTAATAATTTTATTCATTTTTAAATTTTCGAGTACTATTTTTTAATAATTTTATTCATTTTTCAATTTTCGAGCACTATTTTTTAATAATTTTAATCATTTTTCAATTTTCGAGCACTATTTTTTAATAATTTTAATAATTTTTCAATTTTTCGAGCACTATTTTTTAATAATTTTATTCATTTTTCAATTTTCGAGCACTATTTTTTAATAATTTTAATCATTTTTCAATTTTCGAGCACTATTTTTTAATAATTTTAATAATTTTTCAATTTTTAGAGTACTATTTTTTAATAATTTTATTCATTTTTAAATTTTCTAGTACAATTTTCTAATAATTTTATTAATTTTTAAATTTTAGAGTACTATCTTTTAATAATTTTATTTATTTTTAAATTTTAGAGTACTAATTTTATTCATTTTTAAAGTTTCGAGTACTATTTTTTAATAATTTTATTCATTTTTAAATTTTCGAGTACAATTTTCTAATAATTTTATTCATTTTTAAATTTTAGAGTACTATTTTTTAATAATTTTATTCATTTTTAAATTTTAGAGTACTATTTTTTTATAATTTTATTGATTTTTAAATTTTCGAGTACAATTTTCTAATAATTTTATTCATTTTTAAACTTTAGAGTACTATTTTTTAATAATTTTATTCATTTTTAAATTTTAGAGTACTATTTTTTTATAATTTTATTGATTTTTAAATTTTCGGGTACTATTTTTTAATAATTTTATTCATTTTTAAATTTTAGAGTAATATTTTTTAATAATTTTATTCATTTTTAAATTTTAGAGTACTATATTTTAATAATTTTATTAATCTTTAAATTTTCGAGAACAATTTTCTAATAATTTTATTCATTTTTAAATTTTAGAGTACTATTTTTTAATAATTTTATTCATTTTTAAATTTTCGAGTACTATTTTTTAATAATTTTATTCATTTTTCAATTTTCGAGCACTATTTTTTAATAATTTTAATAATTTTTCAATTTTCGAGCACTATTTTTTAATAATTTTAATAATTTTTCAATTTTTCGAGCACTATTTTTTAATAATTTTATTCATTTTTCAATTTTCGAGCACTATTTTTTAATAATTTTAATCATTTTTCAATTTTCGAGCACTATTTTTTAATAATTTTAATAATTTTTCAATTTTTAGAGTACTATTTTTTAATAATTTTATTCATTTTTAAATTTTCTAGTACAATTTTCTAATAATTTTATTAATTTTTAAATTTTAGAGTACTATCTTTTAATAATTTTATTTATTTTTAAATTTTAGAGTACTAATTTTATTCATTTTTAAAGTTTCGAGTACTATTTTTTAATAATTTTATTCATTTTTAAATTTTCGAGTACAATTTTCTAATAATTTTATTCATTTTTAAATTTTAGAGTACTATTTTTTAATAATTTTATTCATTTTTAAATTTTAGAGTACTATTTTTTTATAATTTTATTGATTTTTAAATTTTCGAGTACAATTTTCTAATAATTTTATTCATTTTTAAACTTTAGAGTACTATTTTTTAATAATTTTATTCATTTTTAAATTTTAGAGTACTATTTTTTTATAATTTTATTGATTTTTAAATTTTCGGGTACTATTTTTTAATAATTTTATTCATTTTTAAATTTTAGAGTAATATTTTTTAATAATTTTATTCATTTTTAAATTTTAGAGTACTATATTTTAATAATTTTATTAATCTTTAAATTTTCGAGAACAATTTTCTAATAATTTTATTCATTTTTAAATTTTAGAGTACTATTTTTTAATAATTTTATTCATTTTTAAATTTTCGAGTACTATTTTTTAATAATTTTATTCATTTTTAAATTTTAGAGTACTATATTTTAATAATTTTATTGATTTTTAAATTTTTGAGTACTATATCTTTATAATTTTATTCATTTTTAAATTTTAGAGTACTATTTTTTAATAATTTTATTCATTTTTAAATTTTCTAGTACAATTTTCTAATAATTTTATTCATTTTTAAATTTTAGAGTACTATCTTTTAATAATTTTATTTATTTTTAAATTTTAGAGTACTAATTTTATTCATTTTTAAAGTTTCGAGTACTATTTTTTAATAATTTTATTCATTTTTAAATTTTCGAGTACAATTTTCTAATAATTTTATTCATTTTTAAATTTTAGAGTACTATTTTTTAATAATTTTATTCATTTTTAAATTTTAGAGTACTATATTTTAATAATTTTATTAATTTTTAAATTTTCGAGAACAATTTTCTAATAATTTTATTAATTTTTAAATTTTAGAGTACTATTTTTTAATAATTTTATTGATTTTTTATTTTCGATTACTATATTTTAATAATTTTATTCAATTTTAAATTTTAGAGTACTATTTTTTAATAATTTTATTGATTTTTAAATTTTCGAGTACTATATTTTAATAATTTTATTCATTTTTAAACTTTAGAGTACTATATTTTAATAATTTTATTCATTTTTAAATTTTAGAGTACTATTTTTTAATAATTTTATTGATTTTTAAATTTTTGAGTACTATATTTTAATAATTTTATTCATTTTTAAATTTTAGAGTACTATATTTTAATAATTTTATTAATTTTTAAATTTTCGAGAACAATTTTCTAATAATTTTATTAATTTTTAAATTTTAGAGTACTATTTTTTAATAATTTTATTGATTTTTAAATTTTCGAGTACTATATTTTAATAATTTTATTCATTTTTAAACTTTAGAGTACTATATTTTAATAATTTTATTCATTTTTAAATTTTAGAGTACTATTTTTTAATAATTTTATTCATTTTTAAATTTTAGAGTACTATATTTTAATAATTTTATTAATTTTTAAATTTTCGAGAACAATTTTCTAATAATTTTATTAATTTTTAAATTTTAGAGTACTATTTTTTAATAATTTTATTGATTTTTAAATTTTCGAGTACTATATTTTAATAATTTTATTCATTTTTAAACTTTAGAGTACTATATTTTAATAATTTTATTCATTTTTAAACTTTAGAGTACTATTTTTTAATAATTTTATTCATTTTTAAATTTTCGAGTACTATTTTTGGATATGGAATCGCATAGTGTGCGATAGGGAATCGCATAGTGTGCGATATGGAGTCGCATAGTGTGCGATATGGAGTCGCATAGTATGCGATATGGAATCGCATAGTATGCGATATGGAATCGCATAGTATGCGATATGGAATCGCATAGTATGCGATATGGAATCGCATAGTGTGCGATATGGAGTCGCATAGTATGCGATATGGAATCGCATAGTGTGCGATATGGAGTCGCATAGTATGCGATATGGAATCGCATAGTGTGCGATATGGAGTCGCATAGTGTGCGATATGGAGTCGCATAGTATGCGATATGGAGTCGCATAGTATGCGATATGGAATCGCATAGTGTGCGATATGGAGTCGCATAGTGTGCGATATGGAATCGCATAGTATGCGATATGGAATCGCATAGTGTGCGATATGGAGTCGCATAGTGTGCGATATGGAGTCGCATAGTATGCGATATGGAATCGCATAGTATGCGATATGGAATCGCATAGTGTGCGATATGGAGTCGCATAGTATGCGATATGGAATCGCATAGTATGCGATATGGAATCGCATAGTATGCGATATGGAGTCGCATAGTGTGCGATATGGAGTCGCATAGTATGCGATATGGAATCGCATAGTATGCGATATGGAATCGCATAGTATGCGATATGGAATCGCATAGTATGCGATATGGAATCGCATAGTATGCGATATGGAATCGCATAGTATGCGATATGGAGTCGCATAGTGTGCGATATGGAGTCGCATAGTATGCGATATGGAATCGCATAGTATGCGATATGGAATCGCATAGTATGCGATATGGAATCGCATAGTGTGCGATATGGAGTCGCATAGTATGCGATATGGAATCGCATAGTGTGCGATATGGAGTCGCATAATAATTTTATTAATTTTTAAATTTTAGAGTACTATTTTTTAATAATTTTATTCATTTTTAAATTTTCGAGTACTATTTTTTAATAATTTTATTGATTTTTAAATTTTCGAGTACTATATTTTAATAATTTTATTCATTTTTAAACTTTAGAGTACTATATTTTAATAATTTTATTCATTTTTAAATTTTAGAGTACTATTTTTTAATAATTTTATTCATTTTTAAATTTTCTAGTACAATTTTCTAATAATTTTATTAATTTTTAAATTTTAGAGTACTATCTTTTAATAATTTTATTTATTTTTAAATTTTAGAGTACTAATTTTATTCATTTTTAAAGTTTCGAGTACTATTTTTTAATAATTTTATTCATTTTTAAATTTTCGAGTACAATTTTCTAATAATTTTATTCATTTTTAAATTTTAGAGTACTATTTTTTAATAATTTTATTCATTTTTAAATTTTAGAGTACTATTTTTTTATAATTTTATTGATTTTTAAATTTTCGAGTACAATTTTCTAATAATTTTATTCATTTTTAAACTTTAGAGTACTATTTTTTAATAATTTTATTCATTTTTAAATTTTAGAGTACTATTTTTTTATAATTTTATTGATTTTTAAATTTTCGGGTACTATTTTTTAATAATTTTATTCATTTTTAAATTTTAGAGTAATATTTTTTAATAATTTTATTCATTTTTAAATTTTAGAGTACTATATTTTAATAATTTTATTTATCTTTAAATTTTCGAGAACAATTTTCTAATAATTTTATTCATTTTTAAATTTTAGAGTACTATTTTTTAATAATTTTATTCATTTTTAAATTTTCGAGTACTATTTTTTAATAATTTTATTCATTTTTCAATTTTCGAGCACTATTTTTTAATAATTTTAATCATTTTTCAATTTTCGAGCACTATTTTTTAATAATTTTAATAATTTTTCAATTTTTCGAGCACTATTTTTTAATAATTTTATTCATTTTTCAATTTTCGAGCACTATTTTTTAATAATTTTAATCATTTTTCAATTTTCGAGCACTATTTTTTAATAATTTTAATAATTTTTCAATTTTTAGAGTACTATTTTTTAATAATTTTATTCATTTTTAAATTTTCTAGTACAATTTTCTAATAATTTTATTAATTTTTAAATTTTAGAGTACTATCTTTTAATAATTTTATTTATTTTTAAATTTTAGAGTACTAATTTTATTCATTTTTAAAGTTTCGAGTACTATTTTTTAATAATTTTATTCATTTTTAAATTTTCGAGTACAATTTTCTAATAATTTTATTCATTTTTAAATTTTAGAGTACTATTTTTTAATAATTTTATTCATTTTTAAATTTTAGAGTACTATTTTTTTATAATTTTATTGATTTTTAAATTTTCGAGTACAATTTTCTAATAATTTTATTCATTTTTAAACTTTAGAGTACTATTTTTTAATAATTTTATTCATTTTTAAATTTTAGAGTACTATTTTTTTATAATTTTATTGATTTTTAAATTTTCGGGTACTATTTTTTAATAATTTTATTCATTTTTAAATTTTAGAGTAATATTTTTTAATAATTTTATTCATTTTTAAATTTTAGAGTACTATATTTTAATAATTTTATTAATCTTTAAATTTTCGAGAACAATTTTCTAATAATTTTATTCATTTTTAAATTTTAGAAGTGTGTGGTATATGGAGTCGCATAGTGTGCGATATGGAATCGCATAGTGTGCGATATGGAGTCGCATAATAATTTTATTAATTTTTAAATTTTAGAGTACTATTTTTTAATAATTTTATTGATTTTTTATTTTCGATTACTATATTTAAATAATTTTATTCATTTTTAAATTTTAGAGTACTATTTTTTAATAATTTTAATAATTTTTCAATTTTTCGAGCACTATTTTTTAATAATTTTATTCATTTTTCAATTTTCGAGCACTATTTTTTAATAATTTTAATCATTTTTCAATTTTCGAGCACTATTTTTTAATAATTTTAATAATTTTTCAATTTTTCGAGCACTATTTTTTAATAATTTTATTCATTTTTCAATTTTCGAGCACTATTTTTTAATAATTTTAATCATTTTTCAATTTTCGAGCACTATTTTTTAATAATTTTAATAATTTTTCAATTTTTCGAGCACTATTTTTTAATAATTTTAATCATTTTTAAATTTTCGAGCACTATTTTTTAATAATTTTATTCATTTTCAATTTTTCGAGCACTATTTTTTAATAATTTTAATAATTTTTCAATTTTCGAGCACTATTTTTTAATAATTTTAATAATTTTTCAATTTTTCGAGCACTATTGTTTAATAATTTTATTCATTTTTAAATTTTCTAGTACAATTTTTTAATAATTTTATTCATTTTTAAATTTTAGAGTACTATATTTTAATAATTTTATTAATCTTGAAATTTTCCAGAACAATTTTCTAATAATTTTATTCATTTTTAAATTTTAGAGTACTATTTTTTAATAATTTTATTCATTTTTAAATTTTCGAGTACTATTTTTTAATAATTTTATTGATTTTTAAATTTTCGAGTACTATATTTTAATAATTTTATTCATTTTTAAACTTTAGAGTACTATATTTTAATAATTTTATTCATTTTTAAATTTTAGAGTACTATTTTTTAATAATTTTATTCATTTTTAAATTTTCTAGTACAATTTTCTAATAATTTTATTAATTTTTAAATTTTAGAGTACTATCTTTTAATAATTTTATTTATTTTTAAATTTTAGAGTACTAATTTTATTCATTTTTAAAGTTTCGAGTACTATTTTTTAATAATTTTATTCATTTTTAAATTTTCGAGTACAATTTTCTAATAATTTTATTCATTTTTAAATTTTAGAGTACTATTTTTTAATAATTTTATTCATTTTTAAATTTTAGAGTACTATTTTTTTATAATTTTATTGATTTTTAAATTTTCGAGTACAATTTTCTAATAATTTTATTCATTTTTAAACTTTAGAGTACTATTTTTTAATAATTTTATTCATTTTTAAATTTTAGAGTACTATTTTTTTATAATTTTATTGATTTTTAAATTTTCGGGTACTATTTTTTAATAATTTTATTCATTTTTAAATTTTAGAGTAATATTTTTTAATAATTTTATTCATTTTTAAATTTTAGAGTACTATATTTTAATAATTTTATTAATCTTTAAATTTTCGAGAACAATTTTCTAATAATTTTATTCATTTTTAAATTTTAGAGTACTATTTTTTAATAATTTTATTCATTTTTATACCCTACACCTTAAGGTTAAGGGTATATTCACTTTGTCACGAAATGTGTAACGCATAGAAATAGAGACGATAGGTATAAAAAAGTATATATATTCTTGATCAGCGTGACCTCCTGAGTCGATTTAGCCATGTCCGTCCGTCTGTCTGTCTGTCTGTCTGTCTGTCTGTCTGTCTGTCTGTCTGTCTGTCTGTCTGTCTGTCTGTTGAAATCACGATCACAGGAGAACCGGTAAAGATATCGTAATGAAATTTTGCAGAAATATTGTTTCTTGTGGTGTGCAGGTTGGTATTGAAAATGGGCAAAATCGGTCCACGACCACGCCTATTTTTTAGTAAAAATGTGATATCAGCGTTCGTTTTTGAGTTATGACAACAAAATTTCATTCCTGAGTATAGAGTAGCATTATCCGTTAATAACCCAAATATGGGCGTGATCCGCCCACTTTTAGGTTACACAGGCAAAAGAGGGTTATATTGCTAAATATATGAAATTCCTGAATAAAACTTTAGATAACAACTTGTTTACCAAAAAAACATTATTACATCAAAACTGGGTGCGGTCCGCCCACTTTTACACTACTTATGTATACAGAATAGCTCATGAAAACAAGTTTATTACCACGGAAATAAAGTTTAAATTTGAACACAATAATAAAATAACTAAACTAGTTATTTTGTTTTGAAAAAGGTAATGACCACGCCTACTATTTATACAGAGGCGTAGCTAGGTCTCATGGAGCCCGCGACGGTCAATCAACTTGCAGCCCCAAAAATTCCTAGAATTCAATAAGTCACTACTTGAATTCCACAACTGCCACCCCCGACATCGTGCCGCCCAGAGTGGACCGCCACGCCCGCCCCCCTTACTACGCCCCCCTTTTACATTTTTTTCAAAACTTTTAGGTGTAGGGTATCTAAGATTCGGCCAGGCCGAATATAGCTTTCTTACTGGTTAAATTTTCGAGTACTATTTTTTAATAATTTTATTCATTTTTAAATTTTAGAGTACTATATTTTAATAATTTTATTGATTTTTAAATTTTTGAGTACTATATCTTTATAATTTTATTCATTTTTAAATTTTAGAGTACTATTTTTTAATAATTTTATTCATTTTTAAATTTTCTAGTACAATTTTCTAATAATTTTATTCATTTTTAAATTTTAGAGTACTATCTTTTAATAATTTTATTTATTTTTAAATTTTAGAGTACTAATTTTATTCATTTTTAAAGTTTCGAGTACTATTTTTTAATAATTTTATTCATTTTTAAATTTTCGAGTACAATTTTCTAATAATTTTATTCATTTTTAAATTTTAGAGTACTATTTTTTAATAATTTTATTCATTTTTAAATTTTAGAGTACTATATTTTAATAATTTTATTAATTTTTAAATTTTCGAGAACAATTTTCTAATAATTTTATTAATTTTTAAATTTTAGAGTACTATTTTTTAATAATTTTATTGATTTTTTATTTTCGATTACTATATTTTAATAATTTTATTCAATTTTAAATTTTAGAGTACTATTTTTTAATAATTTTATTGATTTTTAAATTTTCGAGTACTATATTTTAATAATTTTATTCATTTTTAAACTTTAGAGTACTATATTTTAATAATTTTATTCATTTTTAAATTTTAGAGTACTATTTTTTAATAATTTTATTGATTTTTAAATTTTTGAGTACTATATTTTAATAATTTTATTCATTTTTAAATTTTAGAGTACTATATTTTAATAATTTTATTAATTTTTAAATTTTCGAGAACAATTTTCTAATAATTTTATTAATTTTTAAATTTTAGAGTACTATTTTTTAATAATTTTATTGATTTTTAAATTTTCGAGTACTATATTTTAATAATTTTATTCATTTTTAAACTTTAGAGTACTATATTTTAATAATTTTATTCATTTTTAAATTTTAGAGTACTATTTTTTAATAATTTTATTCATTTTTAAATTTTAGAGTACTATATTTTAATAATTTTATTAATTTTTAAATTTTCGAGAACAATTTTCTAATAATTTTATTAATTTTTAAATTTTAGAGTACTATTTTTTAATAATTTTATTGATTTTTAAATTTTCGAGTACTATATTTTAATAATTTTATTCATTTTTAAACTTTAGAGTACTATATTTTAATAATTTTATTCATTTTTAAACTTTAGAGTACTATATTTTAATAATTTTATTCATTTTTAAATTTTAGAGTACTATTTTTTAATAATTTTATTCATTTTTAAATTTTAGAGTACTATATTTTAATAATTTTATTAATTTTTAAATTTTCGAGAACAATTTTCTAATAATTTTATTAATTTTTAAATTTTAGAGTACTATTTTTTAATAATTTTATTGATTTTTAAATTTTCGAGTACTATATTTTAATAATTTTATTCATTTTTAAACTTTAGAGTACTATATTTTAATAATTTTATTCATTTTTAAATTTTAGAGTACTATTTTTTAATAATTTTATTCATTTTTAAATTTTAGAGTACTATATTTTAATAATTTTATTAATTTTTAAATTTTCGAGAACAATTTTCTAATAATTTTATTAATTTTTAAATTTTAGAGTACTATTTTTTAATAATTTTATTGATTTTTAAATTTTCGAGTACTATATTTTAATAATTTTATTCATTTTTAAATTTTCGAGTACTATTTTTGGATATGGAATCGCATAGTGTGCGATAGGGAATCGCATAGTGTGCGATATGGAGTCGCATAGTATGCGATATGGAATCGCATAGTATGCGATATGGAATCGCATAGTGTGTGATATGGAGTCGCATAGTGTGCGATATGGAGTCGCATAGTATGCGATATGGAATCGCATAGTATGCGATATGGAATCGCATAGTATGCGATATGGAATCGCATAGTGTGCGATATGGAGTCGCATAGTATGCGATATGGAATCGCATAGTGTGCGATATGGAGTCGCATAGTATGCGATATGGAATCGCATAGTATGCGATATGGAATCGCATAGTGTGCGATATGGAGTCGCATAGTATGCGATATGGAATCGCATAGTGTGCGATATGGAGTCGCATAGTATGCGATATGGAGTCGCATAGTATGCGATATGGAATCGCATAGTATGCGATATGGAATCGCATAGTATGCGATATGGAATCGCATAGTATGCGATATGGAATCGCATAGTATGCGATATGGAATCGCATAGTGTGCGATATTGAGTCGCATAGTATGCGATACGGAATCGCATAGTGTGCGATATGGAGTCGCATAGTATGCGATATGGAATCGCATAGTATGCGATATGTAATCGCATAGTATGCGATATGGAATCGCATAGTATGCGATATGGAATCGCATAGTGTGCGATATGGAGTCGCATAGTATGCGATATGGAATCGCATAGTGTGCGATATGGAGTCGCATAGTATGCGATATGGAGTCGCATAGTATGCGATATGGAATCGCATAGTATGCGATATGGAATCGCATAGTATGCGATATGGAATCGCATAGTATGCGATATGGAATCGCATAGTATGCGATATGGAGTCGCATAATAATTTTATTAATTTTTAAATTTTAGAGTACTATTTTTTAATAATTTTATTCATTTTTAAATTTTCGAGTACTATTTTTTAATAATTTTATTGATTTTTAAATTTTCGAGTACTATATTTTAATAATTTTATTCATTTTTAAACTTTAGAGTACTATATTTTAATAATTTTATTCATTTTTAAATTTTAGAGTACTATTTTTTAATAATTTTATTCATTTTTAAATTTTCTAGTACAATTTTCTAATAATTTTATTAATTTTTAAATTTTAGAGTACTATCTTTTAATAATTTTATTTATTTTTAAATTTTAGAGTACTAATTTTATTCATTTTTAAAGTTTCGAGTACTATTTTTTAATAATTTTATTCATTTTTAAATTTTCGAGTACAATTTTCTAATAATTTTATTCATTTTTAAATTTTAGAGTACTATTTTTTAATAATTTTATTCATTTTTAAATTTTAGAGTACTATTTTTTTATAATTTTATTGATTTTTAAATTTTCGAGTACAATTTTCTAATAATTTTATTCATTTTTAAACTTTAGAGTACTATTTTTTAATAATTTTATTCATTTTTAAATTTTAGAGTACTATTTTTTTATAATTTTATTGATTTTTAAATTTTCGGGTACTATTTTTTAATAATTTTATTCATTTTTAAATTTTAGAGTAATATTTTTTAATAATTTTATTCATTTTTAAATTTTAGAGTACTATATTTTAATAATTTTATTAATCTTTAAATTTTCGAGAACAATTTTCTAATAATTTTATTCATTTTTAAATTTTAGAGTACTATTTTTTAATAATTTTATTCATTTTTAAATTTTCGAGTACTATTTTTTAATAATTTTATTCATTTTTCAATTTTCGAGCACTATTTTTTAATAATTTTAATCATTTTTCAATTTTCGAGCACTATTTTTTAATAATTTTAATAATTTTTCAATTTTTCGAGCACTATTTTTTAATAATTTTATTCATTTTTCAATTTTCGAGCACTATTTTTTAATAATTTTAATCATTTTTCAATTTTCGAGCACTATTTTTTAATAATTTTAATAATTTTTCAATTTTTAGAGTACTATTTTTTAATAATTTTATTCATTTTTAAATTTTCTAGTACAATTTTCTAATAATTTTATTAATTTTTAAATTTTAGAGTACTATCTTTTAATAATTTTATTTATTTTTAAATTTTAGAGTACTAATTTTATTCATTTTTAAAGTTTCGAGTACTATTTTTTAATAATTTTATTCATTTTTAAATTTTCGAGTACAATTTTCTAATAATTTTATTCATTTTTAAATTTTAGAGTACTATTTTTTAATAATTTTATTCATTTTTAAATTTTAGAGTACTATTTTTTTATAATTTTATTGATTTTTAAATTTTCGAGTACAATTTTCTAATAATTTTATTCATTTTTAAACTTTAGAGTACTATTTTTTAATAATTTTATTCATTTTTAAATTTTAGAGTACTATTTTTTTATAATTTTATTGATTTTTAAATTTTCGGGTACTATTTTTTAATAATTTTATTCATTTTTAAATTTTAGAGTAATATTTTTTAATAATTTTATTCATTTTTAAATTTTAGAGTACTATATTTTAATAATTTTATTAATCTTTAAATTTTCGAGAACAATTTTCTAATAATTTTATTCATTTTTAAATTTTAGAAGTGTGTGGTATATGGAGTCGCATAGTGTGCGATATGGAATCGCATAGTGTGCGATATGGAGTCGCATAATAATTTTATTAATTTTTAAATTTTAGAGTACTATTTTTTAATAATTTTATTAATTTTTTATTTTCGATTACTATATTTAAATAATTTTATTCATTTTTAAATTTTAGAGTACTATTTTTTAATAATTTTAATAATTTTTCAATTTTTCGAGCACTATTTTTTAATAATTTTATTCATTTTTCAATTTTCGAGCACTATTTTTTAATAATTTTAATCATTTTTCAATTTTCGAGCACTATTTTTTAATAATTTTAATAATTTTTCAATTTTTCGAGCACTATTTTTTAATAATTTTATTCATTTTTCAATTTTCGAGCACTATTTTTTAATAATTTTAATCATTTTTCAATTTTCGAGCACTATTTTTTAATAATTTTAATAATTTTTCAATTTTTCGAGCACTATTTTTTAATAATTTTAATCATTTTTAAATTTTCGAGCACTATTTTTTAATAATTTTATTCATTTTCAATTTTTCGAGCACTATTTTTTAATAATTTTAATAATTTTTCAATTTTCGAGCACTATTTTTTAATAATTTTAATAATTTTTCAATTTTTCGAGCACTATTGTTTAATAATTTTATTCATTTTTAAATTTTCTAGTACAATTTTTTAATAATTTTATTCATTTTTAAATTTTAGAGTACTATATTTTAATAATTTTATTAATCTTGAAATTTTCCAGAACAATTTTCTAATAATTTTATTCATTTTTAAATTTTAGAGTACTATTTTTTAATAATTTTATTCATTTTTAAATTTTCGAGTACTATTTTTTAATAATTTTATTGATTTTTAAATTTTCGAGTACTATATTTTAATAATTTTATTCATTTTTAAACTTTAGAGTACTATATTTTAATAATTTTATTCATTTTTAAATTTTAGAGTACTATTTTTTAATAATTTTATTCATTTTTAAATTTTCTAGTACAATTTTCTAATAATTTTATTAATTTTTAAATTTTAGAGTACTATCTTTTAATAATTTTATTTATTTTTAAATTTTAGAGTACTAATTTTATTCATTTTTAAAGTTTCGAGTACTATTTTTTAATAATTTTATTCATTTTTAAATTTTCGAGTACAATTTTCTAATAATTTTATTCATTTTTAAATTTTAGAGTACTATTTTTTAATAATTTTATTCATTTTTAAATTTTAGAGTACTATTTTTTTATAATTTTATTGATTTTTAAATTTTCGAGTACAATTTTCTAATAATTTTATTCATTTTTAAACTTTAGAGTACTATTTTTTAATAATTTTATTCATTTTTAAATTTTAGAGTACTATTTTTTTATAATTTTATTGATTTTTAAATTTTCGGGTACTATTTTTTAATAATTTTATTCATTTTTAAATTTTAGAGTAATATTTTTTAATAATTTTATTCATTTTTAAATTTTAGAGTACTATATTTTAATAATTTTATTAATCTTTAAATTTTCGAGAACAATTTTCTAATAATTTTATTCATTTTTAAATTTTAGAGTACTATTTTTTAATAATTTTATTCATTTTTAAATTTTCGAGTACTATTTTTTAATAATTTTATTCATTTTTAAATTTTAGAGTACTATATTTTAATAATTTTATTGATTTTTAAATTTTTGAGTACTATATCTTTATAATTTTATTCATTTTTAAATTTTAGAGTACTATTTTTTAATAATTTTATTCATTTTTAAATTTTCTAGTACAATTTTCTAATAATTTTATTCATTTTTAAATTTTAGAGTACTATCTTTTAATAATTTTATTTATTTTTAAATTTTAGAGTACTAATTTTATTCATTTTTAAAGTTTCGAGTACTATTTTTTAATAATTTTATTCATTTTTAAATTTTCGAGTACAATTTTCTAATAATTTTATTCATTTTTAAATTTTAGAGTACTATTTTTTAATAATTTTATTCATTTTTAAATTTTAGAGTACTATATTTTAATAATTTTATTAATTTTTAAATTTTCGAGAACAATTTTCTAATAATTTTATTAATTTTTAAATTTTAGAGTACTATTTTTTAATAATTTTATTGATTTTTTATTTTCGATTACTATATTTTAATAATTTTATTCAATTTTAAATTTTAGAGTACTATTTTTTAATAATTTTATTGATTTTTAAATTTTCGAGTACTATATTTTAATAATTTTATTCATTTTTAAACTTTAGAGTACTATATTTTAATAATTTTATTCATTTTTAAATTTTAGAGTACTATTTTTTAATAATTTTATTGATTTTTAAATTTTTGAGTACTATATTTTAATAATTTTATTCATTTTTAAATTTTAGAGTACTATATTTTAATAATTTTATTAATTTTTAAATTTTCGAGAACAATTTTCTAATAATTTTATTAATTTTTAAATTTTAGAGTACTATTTTTTAATAATTTTATTGATTTTTAAATTTTCGAGTACTATATTTTAATAATTTTATTCATTTTTAAACTTTAGAGTACTATATTTTAATAATTTTATTCATTTTTAAATTTTAGAGTACTATTTTTTAATAATTTTATTCATTTTTAAATTTTAGAGTACTATATTTTAATAATTTTATTAATTTTTAAATTTTCGAGAACAATTTTCTAATAATTTTATTAATTTTTAAATTTTAGAGTACTATTTTTTAATAATTTTATTGATTTTTAAATTTTCGAGTACTATATTTTAATAATTTTATTCATTTTTAAACTTTAGAGTACTATATTTTAATAATTTTATTCATTTTTAAACTTTAGAGTACTATTTTTTAATAATTTTATTCATTTTTAAATTTTCGAGTACTATTTTTGGATATGGAATCGCATAGTGTGCGATATGGAGTCGCATAGTATGCGATATGGAATCGCATAGTATGCGATATGGAGTCGCATAGTATGCGATATGGAATCGCATAGTATGCGATATGGAATCGCATAGTATGCGATATGGAATCGCATAGTGTGCGATATGGAGTCGCATAGTATGCGATATGGAGTCGCATAGTATGCGATATGGAATCGCATAGTGTGCGATATTGAGTCGCATAGTATGCGATACGGAATCGCATAGTGTGCGATATGGAATCGCATAGTGTGCGATATGGAGTCGCATAGTGTGCGATATGGAGTCGCATAGTATGCGATATGGAGTCGCATAGTATGCGATATGGAATCGCATAGTATGCGATATGGAGTCGCATAGTATGCGATATGGAATCGCATAGTGTGCGATATGGAGTCGCATAGTGTGCGATATGGAGTCGCATAGTGTGCGATATGGAGTCGCATAGTGTGCGATATGGAGTCGCATAGTATGCGATATGGAATCGCATAGTGTGCGATATGGAGTCGCATAGTATGCGATATGGAATCGCATAGTATGCGATATGGAATCGCATAGTATGCGATATGGAGTCGCATAGTGTGCGATATGGAGTCGCATAGTATGCGATATGGAATCGCATAGTATGCGATATGGAATCGCATAGTATGCGATATGGAATCGCATAGTATGCGATATGGAGTCGCATAGTGTGCGATATGGAGTCGCATAGTATGCGATATGGAATCGCATAGTATGCGATATGGAATCGCATAGTATGCGATATGGAATCGCATAGTGTGCGATATGGAGTCGCATAGTATGCGATATGGAATCGCATAGTGTGCGATATGGAGTCGCATAATAATTTTATTAATTTTTAAATTTTAGAGTACTATTTTTTAATAATTTTATTCATTTTTAAATTTTCGAGTACTATTTTTTAATAATTTTATTGATTTTTAAATTTTCGAGTACTATATTTTAATAATTTTATTCATTTTTAAACTTTAGAGTACTATATTTTAATAATTTTATTCATTTTTAAATTTTAGAGTACTATTTTTTAATAATTTTATTCATTTTTAAATTTTCTAGTACAATTTTCTAATAATTTTATTAATTTTTAAATTTTAGAGTACTATCTTTTAATAATTTTATTTATTTTTAAATTTTAGAGTACTAATTTTATTCATTTTTAAAGTTTCGAGTACTATTTTTTAATAATTTTATTCATTTTTAAATTTTCGAGTACAATTTTCTAATAATTTTATTCATTTTTAAATTTTAGAGTACTATTTTTTAATAATTTTATTCATTTTTAAATTTTAGAGTACTATTTTTTTATAATTTTATTGATTTTTAAATTTTTGAGTACAATTTTCTAATAATTTTATTCATTTTTAAACTTTAGAGTACTATTTTTTAATAATTTTATTCATTTTTAAATTTTAGAGTACTATTTTTTTATAATTTTATTGATTTTTAAATTTTCGGGTACTATTTTTTAATAATTTTATTCATTTTTAAATTTTAGAGTAATATTTTTTAATAATTTTATTCATTTTTAAATTTTAGAGTACTATATTTTAATAATTTTATTAATCTTTAAATTTTCGAGAACAATTTTCTAATAATTTTATTCATTTTTAAATTTTAGAGTACTATTTTTTAATAATTTTATTCATTTTTAAATTTTCGAGTACTATTTTTTAATAATTTTATTCATTTTTCAATTTTCGAGCACTATTTTTTTATAAATTTTAATCATTTTTCAATTTTCGAGCACTATTTTTTAATAATTTTAATAATTTTTCAATTTTTCGAGCACTATTTTTTAATAATTTTATTCATTTTTCAATTTTCGAGCACTATTTTTTAATAATTTTAATCATTTTTCAATTTTCGAGCACTATTTTTTAATAATTTTAATAATTTTTCAATTTTTAGAGTACTATTTTTTAATAATTTTATTCATTTTTAAATTTTCTAGTACAATTTTCTAATAATTTTATTAATTTTTAAATTTTAGAGTACTATCTTTTAATAATTTTATTTATTTTTAAATTTTAGAGTACTAATTTTATTCATTTTTAAAGTTTCGAGTACTATTTTTTAATAATTTTATTCATTTTTAAATTTTCGAGTACAATTTTCTAATAATTTTATTCATTTTTAAATTTTAGAGTACTATTTTTTAATAATTTTATTCATTTTTAAATTTTAGAGTACTATTTTTTTATAATTTTATTGATTTTTAAATTTTCGAGTACAATTTTCTAATAATTTTATTCATTTTTAAACTTTAGAGTACTATTTTTTAATAATTTTATTCATTTTTAAATTTTAGAGTACTATTTTTTTATAATTTTATTGATTTTTAAATTTTCGGGTACTATTTTTTAATAATTTTATTCATTTTTAAATTTTAGAGTAATATTTTTTAATAATTTTATTCATTTTTAAATTTTAGAGTACTATATTTTAATAATTTTATTAATCTTTAAATTTTCGAGAACAATTTTCTAATAATTTTATTCATTTTTAAATTTTAGAAGTGTGTGGTATATGGAGTCGCATAGTGTGCGATATGGAATCGCATAGTGTGCGATATGGAGTCGCATAATAATTTTATTAATTTTTAAATTTTAGAGTACTATTTTTTAATAATTTTATTGATTTTTTATTTTCGATTACTATATTTAAATAATTTTATTCATTTTTAAATTTTAGAGTACTATTTTTTAATAATTTTAATAATTTTTCAATTTTTCGAGCACTATTTTTTAATAATTTTATTCATTTTTCAATTTTCGAGCACTATTTTTTAATAATTTTAATCATTTTTCAATTTTCGAGCACTATTTTTTAATAATTTTAATAATTTTTCAATTTTTCGAGCACTATTTTTTAATAATTTTATTCATTTTTCAATTTTCGAGCACTATTTTTTAATAATTTTAATCATTTTTCAATTTTCGAGCACTATTTTTTAATAATTTTAATAATTTTTCAATTTTTCGAGCACTATTTTTTAATAATTTTAATCATTTTTAAATTTTCGAGCACTATTTTTTAATAATTTTATTCATTTTCAATTTTTCGAGCACTATTTTTTAATAATTTTAATAATTTTTCAATTTTCGAGCACTATTTTTTAATAATTTTAATAATTTTTCAATTTTTCGAGCACTATTGTTTAATAATTTTATTCATTTTTAAATTTTCTAGTACAATTTTTTAATAATTTTATTCATTTTTAAATTTTAGAGTACTATATTTTAATAATTTTATTAATCTTGAAATTTTCCAGAACAATTTTCTAATAATTTTATTCATTTTTAAATTTTAGAGTACTATTTTTTAATAATTTTATTCATTTTTAAATTTTCGAGTACTATTTTTTAATAATTTTATTGATTTTTAAATTTTCGAGTACTATATTTTAATAATTTTATTCATTTTTAAACTTTAGAGTACTATATTTTAATAATTTTATTCATTTTTAAATTTTAGAGTACTATTTTTTAATAATTTTATTCATTTTTAAATTTTAGAGTACTATTTTTTTATAATTTTATTGATTTTTAAATTTTCGAGTACAATTTTCTAATAATTTTATTCATTTTTAAACTTTAGAGTACTATTTTTTAATAATTTTATTCATTTTTAAATTTTAGAGTACTATTTTTTTATAATTTTATTGATTTTTAAATTTTCGGGTACTATTTTTTAATAATTTTATTCATTTTTAAATTTTAGAGTAATATTTTTTAATAATTTTATTCATTTTTAAATTTTAGAGTACTATATTTTAATAATTTTATTAATCTTTAAATTTTCGAGAACAATTTTCTAATAATTTTATTCATTTTTAAATTTTAGAGTACTATTTTTTAATAATTTTATTCATTTTTAAATTTTCGAGTACTATTTTTTAATAATTTTATTCATTTTTAAATTTTAGAGTACTATATTTTAATAATTTTATTGATTTTTAAATTTTTGAGTACTATATCTTTATAATTTTATTCATTTTTAAATTTTAGAGTACTATTTTTTAATAATTTTATTCATTTTTAAATTTTCTAGTACAATTTTCTAATAATTTTATTCATTTTTAAATTTTAGAGTACTATCTTTTAATAATTTTATTTATTTTTAAATTTTAGAGTACTAATTTTATTCATTTTTAAAGTTTCGAGTACTATTTTTTAATAATTTTATTCATTTTTAAATTTTCGAGTACAATTTTCTAATAATTTTATTCATTTTTAAATTTTAGAGTACTATTTTTTAATAATTTTATTCATTTTTAAATTTTAGAGTACTATATTTTAATAATTTTATTAATTTTTAAATTTTCGAGAACAATTTTCTAATAATTTTATTAATTTTTAAATTTTAGAGTACTATTTTTTAATAATTTTATTGATTTTTTATTTTCGATTACTATATTTTAATAATTTTATTCAATTTTAAATTTTAGAGTACTATTTTTTAATAATTTTATTGATTTTTAAATTTTCGAGTACTATATTTTAATAATTTTATTCATTTTTAAACTTTAGAGTACTATATTTTAATAATTTTATTCATTTTTAAATTTTAGAGTACTATTTTTTAATAATTTTATTGATTTTTAAATTTTTGAGTACTATATTTTAATAATTTTATTCATTTTTAAATTTTAGAGTACTATATTTTAATAATTTTATTAATTTTTAAATTTTCGAGAACAATTTTCTAATAATTTTATTAATTTTTAAATTTTAGAGTACTATTTTTTAATAATTTTATTGATTTTTAAATTTTCGAGTACTATATTTTAATAATTTTATTCATTTTTAAACTTTAGAGTACTATATTTTAATAATTTTATTCATTTTTAAATTTTAGAGTACTATTTTTTAATAATTTTATTCATTTTTAAATTTTAGAGTACTATATTTTAATAATTTTATTAATTTTTAAATTTTCGAGAACAATTTTCTAATAATTTTATTAATTTTTAAATTTTAGAGTACTATTTTTTAATAATTTTATTGATTTTTAAATTTTCGAGTACTATATTTTAATAATTTTATTCATTTTTAAACTTTAGAGTACTATATTTTAATAATTTTATTCATTTTTAAATTTTAGAGTACTATTTTTTAATAATTTTATTCATTTTTAAATTTTAGAGTACTATATTTTAATAATTTTATTAATTTTTAAATTTTCGAGAACAATTTTCTAATAATTTTATTAATTTTTAAATTTTAGAGTACTATTTTTTAATAATTTTATTGATTTTTAAATTTTCGAGTACTATATTTTAATAATTTTATTCATTTTTAAACTTTCGAGTACTATTTTTTAATAATTTTATTGATTTTTAAATTTTCGAGTACTATATTTTAATAATTTTATTCATTTTTAAACTTTAGAGTACTATATTTTAATAATTTTATTCATTTTTAAATTTTAGAGTACTATTTTTTAATAATTTTATTCATTTTTAAATTTTCTAGTACAATTTTCTAATAATTTTATTAATTTTTAAATTTTAGAGTACTATCTTTTAATAATTTTATTTATTTTTAAATTTTAGAGTACTAATTTTATTCATTTTTAAAGTTTCGAGTACTATTTTTTAATAATTTTATTCATTTTTAAATTTTCGAGTACAATTTTCTAATAATTTTATTCATTTTTAAATTTTAGAGTACTATTTTTTAATAATTTTATTCATTTTTAAATTTTAGAGTACTATATTTTAATAATTTTATTAATTTTTAAATTTTCGAGAACAATTTTCTAATAATTTTATTAATTTTTAAATTTTAGAGTACTATTTTTTAATAATTTTATTGATTTTTTATTTTCGATTACTATATTTTAATAATTTTATTCAATTTTAAATTTTAGAGTACTATTTTTTAATAATTTTATTGATTTTTAAATTTTCGAGTACTATATTTTAATAATTTTATTCATTTTTAAACTTTAGAGTACTATATTTTAATAATTTTATTCATTTTTAAATTTTAGAGTACTATTTTTTAATAATTTTATTGATTTTTAAATTTTTGAGTACTATATTTTAATAATTTTATTCATTTTTAAATTTTAGAGTACTATATTTTAATAATTTTATTAATTTTTAAATTTTCGAGAACAATTTTCTAATAATTTTATTAATTTTTAAATTTTAGAGTACTATTTTTTAATAATTTTATTGATTTTTAAATTTTCGAGTACTATATTTTAATAATTTTATTCATTTTTAAACTTTAGAGTACTATATTTTAATAATTTTATTCATTTTTAAATTTTAGAGTACTATTTTTTAATAATTTTATTCATTTTTAAATTTTAGAGTACTATATTTTAATAATTTTATTAATTTTTAAATTTTCGAGAACAATTTTCTAATAATTTTATTAATTTTTAAATTTTAGAGTACTATTTTTTAATAATTTTATTGATTTTTAAATTTTCGAGTACTATATTTTAATAATTTTATTCATTTTTAAACTTTAGAGTACTATATTTTAATAATTTTATTCATTTTTAAACTTTAGAGTACTATTTTTTAATAATTTTATTCATTTTTAAATTTTCGAGTACTATTTTTGGATATGGAATCGCATAGTGTGCGATAGGGAATCGCATAGTGTGCGATATGGAGTCGCATAGTGTGCGATATGGAGTCGCATAGTATGCGATATGGAATCGCATAGTATGCGATATGGAATCGCATAGTATGCGATATGGAATCGCATAGTATGCGATATGGAATCGCATAGTGTGCGATATGGAGTCGCATAGTATGCGATATGGAATCGCATAGTGTGCGATATGGAGTCGCATAGTATGCGATATGGAATCGCATAGTGTGCGATATGGAGTCGCATAGTGTACGATATGGAGTCGCATAGTATGCGATATGGAATCGCATAGTGTGCGATATGGAGTCGCATAGTGTGCGATATGGAATCGCATAGTATGCGATATGGAATCGCATAGTGTGCGATATGGAGTCGCATAGTGTGCGATATGGAGTCGCATAGTATGCGATATGGAATCGCATAGTATGCGATATGGAATCGCATAGTGTGCGATATGGAGTCGCATAGTATGCGATATGGAATCGCATAGTATGCGATATGGAATCGCATAGTATGCGATATGGAATCGCATAGTATGCGATATGGAGTCGCATAGTGTGCGATATGGAGTCGCATAGTATGCGATATGGAATCGCATAGTATGCGATATGGAATCGCATAGTATGCGATATGGAATCGCATAGTATGCGATATGGAATCGCATAGTATGCGATATGGAGTCGCATAGTGTGCGATATGGAGTCGCATAGTATGCGATATGGAATCGCATAGTATGCGATATGGAATCGCATAGTATGCGATATGGAATCGCATAGTGTGCGATATGGAGTCGCATAGTATGCGATATGGAATCGCATAGTGTGCGATATGGAGTCGCATAATAATTTTATTAATTTTTAAATTTTAGAGTACTATTTTTTAATAATTTTATTCATTTTTAAATTTTCGAGTACTATTTTTTAATAATTTTATTGATTTTTAAATTTTCGAGTACTATATTTTAATAATTTTATTCATTTTTAAACTTTAGAGTACTATATTTTAATAATTTTATTCATTTTTAAATTTTAGAGTACTATTTTTTAATAATTTTATTCATTTTTAAATTTTCTAGTACAATTTTCTAATAATTTTATTAATTTTTAAATTTTAGAGTACTATCTTTTAATAATTTTATTTATTTTTAAATTTTAGAGTACTAATTTTATTCATTTTTAAAGTTTCGATTAGTACTATTTTTTAATAATTTTATTCATTTTTAAATTTTCGAGTACAATTTTCTAATAATTTTATTCATTTTTAAATTTTAGAGTACTATTTTTTAATAATTTTATTCATTTTAAATTTTAGAGTACTATTTTTTTATAATTTTATTGATTTTTAAATTTTCGAGTACAATTTTCTAATAATTTTATTCATTTTTAAACTTTAGAGTACTATTTTTTAATAATTTTATTCATTTTTAAATTTTAGAGTACTATTTTTTTATAATTTTATTGATTTTTAAATTTTCGGGTACTATTTTTAATAATTTTATTCATTTTAAATTTTAGAGTAATATTTTTTAATAATTTTATTCATTTTTAAATTTTAGTACTATATTTTAATAATTTTATTAATCTTTAAATTTTCGAGAACAATTTTCTAATAATTTTATTCATTTTTAAATTTTAGAGTACTATTTTTTAATAATTTTATTCATTTTTAAATTTTCGAGTACTATTTTTTAATAATTTTATTCATTTTTCAATTTTCGAGCACTATTTTTTAATAATTTTAATCATTTTTCAATTTTCGAGCACTATTTTTTAATAATTTTAATAATTTTTCAATTTTTCGAGCACTATTTTTTAATAATTTTATTCATTTTTCAATTTTCGAGCACTATTTTTTAATAATTTTAATCATTTTTCAATTTTCGAGCACTATTTTTTAATAATTTTAATAATTTTTCAATTTTTAGAGTACTATTTTTTAATAATTTTATTCATTTTTAAATTTTCTAGTACAATTTTCTAATAATTTTATTAATTTTTAAATTTTAGAGTACTATCTTTTAATAATTTTATTTATTTTTAAATTTTAGAGTACTAATTTTATTCATTTTTAAAGTTTCGAGTACTATTTTTTAATAATTTTATTCATTTTTAAATTTTCGAGTACAATTTTCTAATAATTTTATTCATTTTTAAATTTTAGAGTACTATTTTTTAATAATTTTATTCATTTTTAAATTTTAGAGTACTATTTTTTTATAATTTTATTGATTTTTAAATTTTCGAGTACAATTTTCTAATAATTTTATTCATTTTTAAACTTTAGAGTACTATTTTTTAATAATTTTATTCATTTTTAAATTTTAGAGTACTATTTTTTTATAATTTTATTGATTTTTAAATTTTCGGGTACTATTTTTTAATAATTTTATTCATTTTTAAATTTTAGAGTAATATTTTTTAATAATTTTATTCATTTTTAAATTTTAGAGTACTATATTTTAATAATTTTATTAATCTTTAAATTTTCGAGAACAATTTTCTAATAATTTTATTCATTTTTAAATTTTAGAAGTGTGTGGTATATGGAGTCGCATAGTGTGCGATATGGAATCGCATAGTGTGCGATATGGAGTCGCATAATAATTTTATTAATTTTTAAATTTTAGAGTACTATTTTTTAATAATTTTATTGATTTTTTATTTTCGATTACTATATTTAAATAATTTTATTCATTTTTAAATTTTAGAGTACTATTTTTTAATAATTTTAATAATTTTTCAATTTTTCGAGCACTATTTTTTAATAATTTTATTCATTTTTCAATTTTCGAGCACTATTTTTTAATAATTTTAATCATTTTTCAATTTTCGAGCACTATTTTTTAATAATTTTAATAATTTTTCAATTTTTCGAGCACTATTTTTTAATAATTTTATTCATTTTTCAATTTTCGAGCACTATTTTTTAATAATTTTAATCATTTTTCAATTTTCGAGCACTATTTTTTAATAATTTTAATAATTTTTCAATTTTTCGAGCACTATTTTTTAATAATTTTAATCATTTTTAAATTTTCGAGCACTATTTTTTAATAATTTTATTCATTTTCAATTTTTCGAGCACTATTTTTTAATAATTTTAATAATTTTTCAATTTTCGAGCACTATTTTTTAATAATTTTAATAATTTTTCAATTTTTCGAGCACTATTGTTTAATAATTTTATTCATTTTTAAATTTTCTAGTACAATTTTTTAATAATTTTATTCATTTTTAAATTTTAGAGTACTATATTTTAATAATTTTATTAATCTTGAAATTTTCCAGAACAATTTTCTAATAATTTTATTCATTTTTAAATTTTAGAGTACTATTTTTTAATAATTTTATTCATTTTTAAATTTTCGAGTACTATTTTTTAATAATTTTATTGATTTTTAAATTTTCGAGTACTATATTTTAATAATTTTATTCATTTTTAAACTTTAGAGTACTATATTTTAATAATTTTATTCATTTTTAAATTTTAGAGTACTATTTTTTAATAATTTTATTCATTTTTAAATTTTCTAGTACAATTTTCTAATAATTTTATTAATTTTTAAATTTTAGAGTACTATCTTTTAATAATTTTATTTATTTTTAAATTTTAGAGTACTAATTTTATTCATTTTTAAAGTTTCGAGTACTATTTTTTAATAATTTTATTCATTTTTAAATTTTCGAGTACAATTTTCTAATAATTTTATTCATTTTTAAATTTTAGAGTACTATTTTTTAATAATTTTATTCATTTTTAAATTTTAGAGTACTATTTTTTTATAATTTTATTGATTTTTAAATTTTCGAGTACAATTTTCTAATAATTTTATTCATTTTTAAACTTTAGAGTACTATTTTTTAATAATTTTATTCATTTTTAAATTTTAGAGTACTATTTTTTTATAATTTTATTGATTTTTAAATTTTCGGGTACTATTTTTTAATAATTTTATTCATTTTTAAATTTTAGAGTAATATTTTTTAATAATTTTATTCATTTTTAAATTTTAGAGTACTATATTTTAATAATTTTATTAATCTTTAAATTTTCGAGAACAATTTTCTAATAATTTTATTCATTTTTAAATTTTAGAGTACTATTTTTTAATAATTTTATTCATTTTTAAATTTTCGAGTACTATTTTTTAATAATTTTATTCATTTTTAAATTTTAGAGTACTATATTTTAATAATTTTATTGATTTTTAAATTTTTGAGTACTATATCTTTATAATTTTATTCATTTTTAAATTTTAGAGTACTATTTTTTAATAATTTTATTCATTTTTAAATTTTCTAGTACAATTTTCTAATAATTTTATTCATTTTTAAATTTTAGAGTACTATCTTTTAATAATTTTATTTATTTTTAAATTTTAGAGTACTAATTTTATTCATTTTTAAAGTTTCGAGTACTATTTTTTAATAATTTTATTCATTTTTAAATTTTCGAGTACAATTTTCTAATAATTTTATTCATTTTTAAATTTTAGAGTACTATTTTTTAATAATTTTATTCATTTTTAAATTTTAGAGTACTATATTTTAATAATTTTATTAATTTTTAAATTTTCGAGAACAATTTTCTAATAATTTTATTAATTTTTAAATTTTAGAGTACTATTTTTTAATAATTTTATTGATTTTTTATTTTCGATTACTATATTTTAATAATTTTATTCAATTTTAAATTTTAGAGTACTATTTTTTAATAATTTTATTGATTTTTAAATTTTCGAGTACTATATTTTAATAATTTTATTCATTTTTAAACTTTAGAGTACTATATTTTAATAATTTTATTCATTTTTAAATTTTAGAGTACTATTTTTTAATAATTTTATTGATTTTTAAATTTTTGAGTACTATATTTTAATAATTTTATTCATTTTTAAATTTTAGAGTACTATATTTTAATAATTTTATTAATTTTTAAATTTTCGAGAACAATTTTCTAATAATTTTATTAATTTTTAAATTTTAGAGTACTATTTTTTAATAATTTTATTGATTTTTAAATTTTCGAGTACTATATTTTAATAATTTTATTCATTTTTAAACTTTAGAGTACTATATTTTAATAATTTTATTCATTTTTAAATTTTAGAGTACTATTTTTTAATAATTTTATTCATTTTTAAATTTTAGAGTACTATATTTTAATAATTTTATTAATTTTTAAATTTTCGAGAACAATTTTCTAATAATTTTATTAATTTTTAAATTTTAGAGTACTATTTTTTAATAATTTTATTGATTTTTAAATTTTCGAGTACTATATTTTAATAATTTTATTCATTTTTAAACTTTAGAGTACTATATTTTAATAATTTTATTCATTTTTAAACTTTAGAGTACTATTTTTTAATAATTTTATTCATTTTTAAATTTTCGAGTACTATTTTTGGATATGGAATCGCATAGTGTGCGATAGGGAATCGCATAGTGTGCGATATGGAGTCGCATAGTGTGCGATATGGAGTCGCATAGTATGCGATATGGAATCGCATAGTATGCGATATGGAATCGCATAGTGTGTGATATGGAGTCGCATAGTGTGCGATATGGAGTCGCATAGTATGCGATATGGAATCGCATAGTGTGCGATATGGAGTCGCATAGTATGCGATATGGAATCGCATAGTGTGCGATATGGAGTCGCATAGTATGCGATATGGAATCGCATAGTATGCGATATGGAATCGCATAGTGTGCGATATTGAGTCGCATAGTATGCGATACGGAATCGCATAGTGTGCGATATGGAATCGCATAGTGTGCGATATGGAGTCGCATAGTGTGCGATATGGAGTTGCATAGTATGCGATATGGAATCGCATAGTGTGCGATATGGAGTCGCATAGTGTGCGATATGGAATCGCATAGTATGCGATATGGAATCGCATAGTGTGCGATATGGAGTCGCATAGTATGCGATATGGAATCGCATAGTGTGCGATATGGAGTCGCATAGTATGCGATATGGAGTCGCATAGTATGCGATATGGAATCGCATAGTATGCGATATGGAATCGCATAGTATGCGATATGGAATCGCATAGTATGCGATATGGAATCGCATAGTATGCGATATGGAGTCGCATAATAATTTTATTAATTTTTAAATTTTAGAGTACTATTTTTTAATAATTTTATTCATTTTTAAATTTTCGAGTACTATTTTTTAATAATTTTATTGATTTTTAAATTTTCGAGTACTATATTTTAATAATTTTATTCATTTTTAAACTTTAGAGTACTATATTTTAATAATTTTATTCATTTTTAAATTTTAGAGTACTATTTTTTAATAATTTTATTCATTTTTAAATTTTCTAGTACAATTTTCTAATAATTTTATTAATTTTTAAATTTTAGAGTACTATCTTTTAATAATTTTATTTATTTTTAAATTTTAGAGTACTAATTTTATTCATTTTTAAAGTTTCGAGTACTATTTTTTAATAATTTTATTCATTTTTAAATTTTCGAGTACAATTTTCTAATAATTTTATTCATTTTTAAATTTTAGAGTACTATTTTTTAATAATTTTATTCATTTTTAAATTTTAGAGTACTATTTTTTTATAATTTTATTGATTTTTAAATTTTCGAGTACAATTTTCTAATAATTTTATTCATTTTTAAACTTTAGAGTACTATTTTTTAATAATTTTATTCATTTTTAAATTTTAGAGTACTATTTTTTTATAATTTTATTGATTTTTAAATTTTCGGGTACTATTTTTTAATAATTTTATTCATTTTTAAATTTTAGAGTAATATTTTTTAATAATTTTATTCATTTTTAAATTTTAGAGTACTATATTTTAATAATTTTATTAATCTTTAAATTTTCGAGAACAATTTTCTAATAATTTTATTCATTTTTAAATTTTAGAGTACTATTTTTTAATAATTTTATTCATTTTTAAATTTTCGAGTACTATTTTTTAATAATTTTATTCATTTTTCAATTTTCGAGCACTATTTTTTAATAATTTTAATCATTTTTCAATTTTCGAGCACTATTTTTTAATAATTTTAATAATTTTTCAATTTTTCGAGCACTATTTTTTAATAATTTTATTCATTTTTCAATTTTCGAGCACTATTTTTTAATAATTTTAATCATTTTTCAATTTTCGAGCACTATTTTTTAATAATTTTAATAATTTTTCAATTTTTAGAGTACTATTTTTTAATAATTTTATTCATTTTTAAATTTTCTAGTACAATTTTCTAATAATTTTATTAATTTTTAAATTTTAGAGTACTATCTTTTAATAATTTTATTTATTTTTAAATTTTAGAGTACTAATTTTATTCATTTTTAAAGTTTCGAGTACTATATTTTAATAATTTTATTAATCTTGAAATTTTCCAGAACAATTTTCTAATAATTTTATTCATTTTTAAATTTTAGAGTACTATTTTTTAATAATTTTATTCATTTTTAAATTTTCGAGTACTATTTTTTAATAATTTTATTGATTTTTATTTTCGAGTACTATATTTTAATAATTTTATTCATTTTTAAACTTTAGAGTACTATATTTTAATAATTTTATTCATTTTTAAATTTTAGAGTACTATTTTTTAATAATTTTATTCATTTTTAAATTTTCTAGTACAATTTTCTAATAATTTTATTAATTTTTAAATTTTAGAGTACTATCTTTTAATAATTTTATTTATTTTTAAATTTTAGAGTACTAATTTTATTCATTTTTAAAGTTTCGAGTACTATTTTTTAATAATTTTATTCATTTTTAAATTTTCGAGAACAATTTTCTAATAATTTTATTCATTTTTAAATTTTAGAGTACTATTTTTTAATAATTTTATTCATTTTTAAATTTTAGAGTACTATTTTTTTATAATTTTATTGATTTTTAAATTTTCGAGTACAATTTTCTAATAATTTTATTCATTTTTAAACTTTAGAGTACTATTTTTTAATAATTTTATTCATTTTTAAATTTTAGAGTACTATTTTTTTATAATTTTATTGATTTTTAAATTTTCGGGTACTATTTTTTAATAATTTTATTCATTTTTAAATTTTAGAGTAATATTTTTTAATAATTTTATTCATTTTTAAATTTTAGAGTACTATATTTTAATAATTTTATTAATCTTTAAATTTTCGAGAACAATTTTCTAATAATTTTATTCATTTTTAAATTTTAGAGTACTATTTTTTAATAATTTTATTCATTTTTAAATTTTCGAGTACTATTTTTTAATAATTTTATTCATTTTTAAATTTTAGAGTACTATATTTTAATAATTTTATTGATTTTTAAATTTTTGAGTACTATATCTTTATAATTTTATTCATTTTTAAATTTTAGAGTACTATTTTTTAATAATTTTATTCATTTTTAAATTTTCTAGTACAATTTTCTAATAATTTTATTCATTTTTAAATTTTAGAGTACTATCTTTTAATAATTTTATTTATTTTTAAATTTTAGAGTACTAATTTTATTCATTTTTAAAGTTTCGAGTACTATTTTTTAATAATTTTATTCATTTTTAAATTTTCGAGTACAATTTTCTAATAATTTTATTCATTTTTAAATTTTAGAGTACTATTTTTTAATAATTTTATTCATTTTTAAATTTTAGAGTACTATATTTTAATAATTTTATTAATTTTTAAATTTTCGAGAACAATTTTCTAATAATTTTATTAATTTTTAAATTTTAGAGTACTATTTTTTAATAATTTTATTGATTTTTTATTTTCGATTACTATATTTTAATAATTTTATTCAATTTTAAATTTTAGAGTACTATTTTTTAATAATTTTATTGATTTTTAAATTTTCGAGTACTATATTTTAATAATTTTATTCATTTTTAAACTTTAGAGTACTATATTTTAATAATTTTATTCATTTTTAAATTTTAGAGTACTATTTTTTAATAATTTTATTGATTTTTAAATTTTTGAGTACTATATTTTAATAATTTTATTCATTTTTAAATTTTAGAGTACTATATTTTAATAATTTTATTAATTTTTAAATTTTCGAGAACAATTTTCTAATAATTTTATTAATTTTTAAATTTTAGAGTACTATTTTTTAATAATTTTATTGATTTTTAAATTTTCGAGTACTATATTTTAATAATTTTATTCATTTTTAAACTTTAGAGTACTATATTTTAATAATTTTATTCATTTTTAAATTTTAGAGTACTATTTTTTAATAATTTTATTCATTTTTAAATTTTAGAGTACTATATTTTAATAATTTTATTAATTTTTAAATTTTCGAGAACAATTTTCTAATAATTTTATTAATTTTTAAATTTTAGAGTACTATTTTTTAATAATTTTATTGATTTTTAAATTTTCGAGTACTATATTTTAATAATTTTATTCATTTTTAAACTTTAGAGTACTATATTTTAATAATTTTATTCATTTTTAAACTTTAGAGTACTATTTTTTAATAATTTTATTCATTTTTAAATTTTCGAGTACTATTTTTGGATATGGAATCGCATAGTGTGCGATATGGAGTCGCATAGTATGCGATATGGAATCGGCATGGCCGTTCTTAGTTCGTGGAGTGATTTGTCTGGTTAATTCCGATAACGAACGAGACTCAAATATATTAAATAGATGCTTTCAGGATTATGGTGTTGAAGCTTATATAGCCTTCATTCATGAATGCAGTAAAATGTACAAGTGTTTGAATGTGTTTATATGAGTGGAGTCGTACCTGTTGGTTTGTCCCATTATAAGGACACTAGCTTCTTAAATGGACAAATTGCGTCTAGCAATAATGAGATTGAGCAATAACAGGTCTGTGATGCCCTTAGATGTCCTGGGCTGCACGCGCGCTACAATGAAAGTATCAACGTGTATTTCCTAGACCGAGAGGTCCGGGTAAACCGCTGAACCACTTTCATGCTTGGGATTGTGAACTGAAACTGTTCACATGAACTTGGAATTCCCAGTAAGTGTGAGTCATTAACTCGCATTGATTACGTCCCTGTCCTTTGTACACACTGCCCGTCGCTACTACCGATTGAATTATTTAGTGAGGTCTCCGGACGTGATCACTGTGACGCTAATTACTGTGTTACGGTTGTTTCGCAAAAGTTGACCGAACTTGATTATTTAGAGGAAGTAAAAGTCGTAACAAGGTTTCCGTAGGTGAACCTGCGGAAGGATCATTATTGTATTCTTCCATTAAATAAAAAAAACAATCTCTCTATACAAAACAAAAGTATACACAAAATATACGTATATTCAAAAAATAAAAAATTTTTCTTTGTTGTACTTATAAAAGAAATTTATTTTTCTTTATAAGTTAAATTTATCATATTTACTTATGATAATAAGACATTCGCAACAATACAAAAATTTTTTTATTAATAATAACTAATAATTATTAGTTATAAATTGAAAGAAATTTCTTTCAATTAAAGCATTTATGACATGTACAAATAATAAAAAAAAAAATTGATGACTCTAAGCGGTGGATCACTTGGCTCATGGGTCGATGAAGAACGCAGCAAACTGTGCGTCATCGTGTGAACTGCAGGACACATGAACATCGACATTTTGAACGCAAATCGCAGTCCATGCTGTTATGTACTTGAATTAATTTTTTAGTGCTGCTTGGACTACATATGGTTGAGGGTTGTAAGAATATGCTAAATAAGTTGCTTAGTTTTGATTCTTTTAAAATTAATTTTTTAACTGATCATAACTTTAAGCACATGTTATATTAATGAATTTTTTATTATTATTAAATTCATAATATTAATAGCTCAAGTTTAAATAATCTCAATAATCTCTTTATAATTTATATAAAAATATTGAGAAAGCTTCTAGCATAAAATTTTATTATAAATAGAATTTTGCTTCTCATATTTTATATATATTTACGAACAAACAAACAGAAACAAAACAAAAAAAAAAAAAGAGATATGTGATAATTTAAACAAAATTATATTGTATTTATAATATAAATTATATAGATTTTTCTTTTTACAACCTCAACTCATATGGGACTACCCCCTGAATTTAAGCATATTAATTAGGGGAGGAAAAGAAACTAACAAGGATTTTCTTAGTAGCGGCGAGCGAAAAGAAAACAGTTCAGCACTAAGTCACTTTGTCTTTATGGCGAATGTGAGATGCAGTGTATGGAACATCTATAATCTAATATGATAAATTAATGATTTAAGTCCTTCTTAAATGAGGCCATTTACCCATAGAGGGTGCCAGGCCCGTATAACGTTAATGATTATTAGAAGATGTTTCCAAAGAGTCGTGTTGCTTGATAGTGCAGCACTAAGTGGGTGGTAAACTCCATCTAAAACTAAATATAACCATGAGACCGATAGTAAACAAGTACCGTGAGGGAAAGTTGAAAAGAACTCTGAATAGAGAGTTAAATAGTACGTGAAACTGCTTAGAGGTTAAGCCCGATGAACCTGAATATCCATTATGAAAAATACAACATTATATATCTATAATATTTAAATATATATTATAGAAGTAGTGTGCATTTTTTTCATATAAAAGGACATTGTAATCTATTAACAATAATAATTAAAATTTATCAGAAAATCATTAGCTTATTGTTTATTTTATATTGATTGTTAATAACTTATGTTGTTGGCATATAATTGATTAAAAATAAATGCTTATGATTTGATAAAGTGTTGATAGATTTATTTATAATATAGTGCTTAAATTCTTTTTAAGAATTTTGTTATGATATAATTATCTATTGATTTTTATATTTAATATAACATGCGCTAATATGATTAACAATGCGATAGATTCAGGATACCTTCGGGACCCGTCTTGAAACACGGACCAAGGAGTCTAACATATGTGCAAGTCATTGGGATTAATTTAAAATTAAACCCAAAGGCGTAATTAACTTAAATTAATTTATAATGGGATTAGTTTTTAATCTATTTTATAGATTATTAATTCAATCCCGGGGCGTTCTATATAGTTATGTAATATTTAATATTTATATTATTTATATACCTCTAACTGGAGCGTACCTTGAGCATATATGCTGTGACCCGAAAGATGGTGAACTATACTTGATCAGGTTGAAGTCAGGGGAAACCCTGATGGAAGACCGAAACAGTTCTGACGTGCAAATCGATTGTCAGAATTGAGTATAGGGGCGTAAGACTAATCGAACCATCTAGTAGCTGGTTCCCTCCGAAGTTTCCCTCAGGATAGCTGGTGCATTTAAAAATTATGTAAAATAATCCTATCTGGTAAAGCGAATGATTAGAGGCCTTAGGGTCGAAACGACTTTAACCTATTCTCAAACTTTAAATGGGTAAGAACCTCACCTTTCTTGATATGAAGGTTGATGTTGTGATATAATGTGCCCAGTGGGCCACTTTTGGTAAGCAGAACTGGCGCTGTGGGATGAACCAAACGTAATGTTACGGTGCCCAAATTAACAACTCATGCAGATACCATGAAAGGCGTTGGTTGCTTAAAACAGCAGGACGGTGGACATGGAAGTCGTAATCCGCTAAGGAGTGTGTAACAACTCACCTGCCGAAGCAACTAGCCCTTAAAATGGATGGCGCTTAAGTTGTATACCTATACATTACCGCTAAAGTAAATGATTTATATTCAATTTCGGTTGAATTTTAAATTTTGAAACTTTAGTGAGTAGGAGGGTACAATGGTGTGCACAGAAGTGTTTGGCGAAAGCCTGCATGGAGCCGCCATTGGCACAGATCTTGGTGGTAGTAGCAAATAATCGAATGAGATCTTGGAGGACTGAAGTGGAGAAGGGTTTCGTGTGAACAGTGGTTGATCACGAGTTAGTCGGTCCTAAGTTCAAGGCGAAAGCCGAAAATTTTCCAGTTATAATAATAATATATATATAAAAAAAATTGTAATTAAACACTGGACTTTTTTTTGAACGAAAGGGAATACGGTTCCAATTCCGTAACCTGTTGAGTATCCGTTTGTTATTAAAAATGGGCCTTGTGCTCATCCTGGTAACAGGAACGACCATAAAGAAGCCGTCGAGAGATATCGGAAGAGTTTTCTTTTCTGTTTTATAGTCGTACTACCATGGAAGTCTTTCGAAGAGAGATATGGTAGATGGACTAGAAGAGCATGACATTTACTGTTGTGTCGATATTTTCTCCTCGGACCTTGAAAATTTATGGTGGGGTCACGCAAACTTCTCAACAGGCCGTACCGATATCCGCAGCTGGTCTCCAAGGTGAAGAGTCTCTAGTCGATAGAATAATGTAGGTAAGGGAAGTCGGCAAATTAGATCCGTAACTTCGGGATAAGGATTGGCTCTGAAGATTGAGATAATCGGGCTTGATTGGGAAGCAATAATATGGTTTATGTACTCGTTCTGGATAAATAGAGATTTTCGGATTTTGTTCCCCGGATAGTAGTTATATAACCAATTGTGGAACTTTCTTGCTAAAATTTTTATAAGATTATCGTAAGATATATTTTTTATTTAAATTATAACGATTATCAATTAACAATCAATTCAGAACTGGCACGGACTTGGAGAATCCGACTGTCTAATTAAAACAAAGCATTGTGATGGCCCTAGCGGGTGTTGACACAATGTGATTTCTGCCCAGTGCTCTGAATGTCAACGTGAAGAAATTCAAGTAAGCGCGGGTCAACGGCGGGAGTAACTATGACTCTCTTAAGGTAGCCAAATGCCTCGTCATCTAATTAGTGACGCGCATGAATGGATTAACGAGATTCTCGCTGTCCCTATCTACTCAGTCGTGTTTGACGCTCGAAGCGATCAGTCGTGTTGCTCCGCGCTTTGAATTCGAATTTTTTAGCTCTGCTGCGTTTTTTTTTGAAAATTTTTTAACAAATTCTCAAGTATCCCTCGGTGTTCGCGTGAATTTTTCAGTAAATTCTAAGAATTCGATCCGTGTGTCGTGAAGTGTACTTTTCAGTACGCCCGGCCTCATATCGGTTTTTATTGCCCTGTGTGTTTATCGTCGTTTGTTCGATACACACCGTGTCCTTCGCGCTCAATTTTTCGGTTTCACGCGTTTTATTACGGTCGGTGAGCCCTAAGCTGAACTCGAACTGCTTTATTACACCTTCAGTGTACTTGAAGCTTTATTGCGGTATTTTATTACCTGCCACAGTGCCGTGAGTTCGTCTCGCGGTCCCAACCCCCTGTTGTTCGCTACAGTGCCCTTCGCGATAGAATCCTTGCAATTTTATTGCTTACTGCGCCGTGCATCGAAACGCGTAACTTTGCTTATCTCGTTTCAGATTCATAAAAATGGAAAGAGTGAAGAATAAGTCGAAAAGCAGAAATGCCAAAGACTTTGCCAGTAGCTCGGAATCGGAAGGATTAGCCTCGGACTTCGAGGTACCTGCCAGCGACCCTGGAAGAATCGCAGATGCCACAGATGCCGTTAACATCATACCCACCAGCGATTACGAAGGAAGAAAGGAAAAGAAAAAGAAGAAAAGGATACGCAGCCCTACGCTGAACCTAATGACGAGTTCCGACGAAGAGGCTGTTCGTAAGAAAAACAAGGCCAAGGACAGTGTGCCCATGGGCATGGATACCATGGCAGGCACACTAAAGGTTAGTGAACACAAGGTCACTTTAAATGAAGACATGCATGTTTGTCCGTCTGTTTCCGACGAAAAATTAAAGAAAAGCAGCGATGCTTCTGGCCTGCCGGCCAAGGGTATCATCGAAAAGATGAAATCTGTCTCGTTGGACATAATCAACGAATTTCTTAAAGTAGGAGCAATCAGCCATGCCTCAACGAGGATGGTAATTGCTAAGACTGGGGAGTTCGAGAAAATGATAATGGGTCTCATTGCCGAAAATGCTAACCTAAAGGGTAGAGTTGAGATTCTAAAATCCGGTGAATTCCGTAGTCCGTCCAAGTCAAGTCCGTCCGTCAGTCCGTCTGTCCCCAGGGGTTCCGTTGGCGACCGACTCAGTTTCGCGGCTGTAGCCGCAAAGGCAGCTTCTGCTGTAAAAGCGGTTCCCGCCGCGAAGAAGGTTGTTAAGCCGACGAAACCTCAGGTTAAGCCACCGCCCGTTACATACTCCTTAGTTGTAAGGAGCAGTAACGCGGCTGAGACCTCAAAAGAAGTCATGGACAAAGTGCTTGGGCAGGTTGCGCCTTCACTTCAGGTGAAGGTCAGCGAAGTCAAGCCACTGCGTGATGGGGGGGTGGTCATCCGCACTCCAACTGAGGAGGAGATGTGGAAGATCGTCCGCAATAAGAAGTTTGTAGATGTAGGTCTGTCTGCTGCTAAAAACGAAAAGCCACTTCCTAGGGTAGTTGTCCTGGGTGTCTCGAGGAAGAATTCCTATGCTGATTTTATGCAGAGCCTCTATACTCTGAACTTGTCCGACTTGCTCACAGCTGAAGAGTTCCAAAAGGAGGTTAAGTTAGTTGGGAAGCCATGGGAGGCAAATACAGAGGGCAGACAAAATGTTGTGCTGGAAGGCAGCGACATTGTTGTCAACGCCCTTCTGAATGCGGGAAAAATCTTTGCATGCTGGGAAGCATGCAAAGTTTTTAAATTTAAGCCAACCTATGGTTGCCATCGCTGTTTAGAATTAAATCATTTGTTGTCCGAATGTAAGCGTACTGCATTATCCTGCCGCCGTTGTGGCCAAGAAGGTCACCTTGCCAAAACTTGCAGAAACCTGGAGAACTGCAAGATTTGCAGCAGCAAGGGTAAACCTGCCTCCCATCGCACGCTGGGTGCGCTCTGTCCAGTTTATTGCTCAATCGTAGCTAGGGTAACTTCTCGCCAATAATGGGTTTCAAAATTCTACAATTAAATTGTGGCAGGTCTCTTGCGACCATGGGAAGCATAGCTAAAGAGATTAGGGACACTGGTGCCAAATTTGCTCTACTCCAAGAGCCATGTCGTACAGATTTTAAAAAAGTTGTAGGTGTGCCCGCAGACATGCGGTGCTACTACAACAAAAGAGCCACTTCGGCCATTATAATCGACGATGTGGACGTAGAGAGCATCCTATTGGATGCTGGCCAGTGGGGGGTTTGCGTTAGTGTAGAGGGAAGTTTTGGTAACTTTATCTTAGCTAGTGTATATTGTAAGTACAGTGAGGATTTAGATCCGTATCTGGCTTACATGGAACATATTTTTAGTTTAGCGAAAGGAGTTCCACTCTTGATAGGAACAGATTTAAATGCGTCATCTGTAAGTTGGCACAGTAAGAACAGTATAGTCCGCGCCCGTTCTCGTGGATGGGTTCGTGGTACTGTTGTCGACGAGTGGCTAGCGGGTGTGAATCTTTTCGTTATAAACGAGTATTCCCCCTGGTACACCTTCAGCACTAGCAATGGTAGAAGTGATATTGATGTCACTTTTATCAATGCTGCTGCTAAAAGCAGTTGCACATTTGAATGGTCAGTTCACGGTGAAAAGAGCATCAGTGACCATAACCTCATTGAGATTGTGGTTACTTCCCAAAGCTCAAATACCGAAATTCCGCGCAGCTTGAGATGGAAAACCAATGAGGCAGATTGGGAGCTGTATGGTCTCACCGTCAGTGAAATTGTTAGGGCGCTTCCACTTGTAGATTTTTCTGCCTTAGGTATAGATAGACAGGTGTCATTTTTGAATGAAGCTGTTCGGAAAGCAAACAACTTACTTTTCAAAAGGTGCCGCAAGGTTAACCAGAGAAAAGTAAGGTGGTGGACAAACGAACTCACAGTCATGCGCAGGCAAGTAAGGAACCTTCGTAGGAGGTTCCAGAAAGCCATGTCATCAAATTCTGATGATGCTACTCAGTTGAAGACTGCCTATAGGCGGGCTTCGACTGAGTACAAAGCCATGATTGTGAGGATCAAAGAAAGCGATTGGAGGGATTTCACGGTCAAGAATCGTGATGATCCTTGGGGGGATTTGTACAAGTTTTTCCGTAAAAGGAAAAACTTGGAAATGAGCTCCATTCGTGTTGGCGACAATATGTTGACAACATGGAATGAGTGTGCTGAAGCGCTCCTGCGCGGCTTCTTTCCGCCTGCTGAGCAGCAAAACGAGCCACGTCCTTGGGTGGCACCTGTAGCTAGGAATTTAACTGATAGGGAAATAGAGTATGGTGTTTCGACAATTAGGTGTAGAAAATCTCCTGGGTTGGATGGAACAACTGGAGAGATGGTTAAATCCATCTGGAAGGCTGTTCCAGAATACCTTCGAGTAATATACTCTAATTGTATTAGTCAGGGCTATTTTCCGTATAAATGGAAAGTAGCGAAAGTCATTATTTTGTTGAAAGCGTCAGATAAGGACAAGGCAAATCCTCGTTCTTATCGTGGCATCAGCCTCCTCCCAGTATTTGGCAAAGTGCTGGAGAGGATCATGGTCGAGCGTTTAGAGGATAGCTTAGAAGATGGAATTTTTCCAAGTCAATACGGTTTTAGGAAAGGCAAGAGCATTGATGACGCATGGATGTACGTTAAAAAGTGCGTCCATGAGTCAACAGCCAAATACGTGCTAGGAATTTTTGTCGACTTTAAGGGCGCTTTCGACTATTTGAGTTGGAGCGCCATCCTTAGGAAGATTGAAGATTTAGGGTGCCGTGAGGTTTCGCTTTGGAGAAGCTACTTCTCTGGGCGAAAAGCGTGCACAGTAGGTAAGCGCGGAATTGCGTGGCAGGAGGTTGCTCGCGGCTGCCCCCAGGGCTCCATCTGTGGTCCATTTATTTGGAACCTCATGATGGATTCGCTCCTGCGGCAGCTGAGCAGTAGCACCAAGTGTTGTGCCTATGCTGATGACCTTTTACTTTTGGTGGAAGGTAAATCGCGGGCACAGCTTGAGCAAACTGGTTGCGATCTCCTCGCCATTGTCAATCGATGGGGCGCTGAAGTAGGTGTTAGCATCGCTTCGGATAAAACCGTCCAGATGCTCCTTAAAGGCAAATTGAATGGCCATTATCCGGCCATTCGGTCTGAGGGGAGCATCATCGCGTATGAAAAGTCCGTTAAGTATTTGGGTATTACCATCGGTGAGAGAATGTGTTTTTCGCAGCATGTTGTTGCACTGCGCAACAAGCTCGTCGTCATGGTGGGCTTGGTGCGCCGCATTCTGAAATCCGATTGGGGCCTCGGTAAACGTGCTATGCGCACTATTTACCGTGGCATGTTTGTTGCTTGTGCCACATACGGAGCACCAGTTTGGGCTGATGCTCTGCGCAATGTTGTTTTGTTCAAGAAGCTGATGAGCTGCCAGAGGATTTTTCTCCTAGGAGCACTGCAAGTTTGCCGTACAGTTTCTACTGAGGCCATGCAGGTGCTGCTGGGAGCTCCTCCACTCGACCTGCTTATCAAAAAGCAGAGTATTTTATACAAATTGAAGAAAAGAATTCGCTTGGACCCGGATGACTGGGTCACAAGCGAAGACTTGACTGATATGAGTATGCTGTCGATTAGGAACTTGTTAAATGAACAAGTTATAGCTAGGTGGCAAAGTAGGTGGGATGCAAGCGAGTTCGGCCGGACTACGTATGAATTCATACCAAACGTTTCATTCGCGGTTGTTAGGACAGATTTTGGCTTCGGCCTCTTTTTAGGCTTCCTTTTGACAGGTCATGGTTCACTGAATGAATTTTTATTCAAGAGAAACCTTCACGGTACCTCTGCATGTGACTGTGGCGCTGACCCAGAAGATTGGATACATGTTCTGTGCGTGTGTCCTTTCTATAGTGATGTTAGGTTCCTTGACTTGTTAGGCATTATTCCTTCGGGGACAGGGTACAATTTTAGTAAGATGCTAGATAGAGATGATAGGTCTTATCCAGAGAAGTTTGCTAGGTTAGCTTTCATGAGGAAAAAGATTAGGGAATTAGAAGCGGCACCGCCCGCTCCTGAAGAGTCATGGGATTAGCCCTCTTATTAAGTTTATTATATTGTTCACATTATATGTCATAATATATTATAATTTTAATCAATTGTGGCTATGAGTATTAACCTTCTTGTTTTTCGTTTCAGAGTGAGCGTTTTCTTTTTAACCTTACTGGCCTTTTGGATCTACCAGCCTAGTGGGAGCCTTGATTTCGGTCTTGGCCACGGCTGTTTTGGCTTCGGCCGCAGTCTTGTCGTTCTGACTTCGGTCGCGACGCTCACTGGGTATGGTTAACCCAGGCCAAGGCTAGCACAGCCGAGTATGTGCTAGTCTTATTTTTTTGCATTGTCATGTCAGCTTAACTGACTGGCACACGGCTACCAGTCCAGGGTGTTAAGGCACCCAACTGGAAGTAGACTCGGCTACGAAGCCTCACCCGGCGGCTTGTTTCCGGTACCACGGGGATCAGGAGCCCCAGTGTGTGTTAACGCACACACTGCCTGATCGCGGCGTAGGCCCCCGTAGTGGGAGATCGTGGTGGCTGTGGTTTGGTGAGTTAGCAATTGCTTCACGCACTATTGTGTAACTCTGAGGTTGAGATAGTGCCTCACGCCTTCACCGAAGGTTAAGATAATGCCCTTAAGCAATCTTTAAATCGGTACTCGTCTTCCTCGAGAGGCGCCTGATCAGCTTTAAATGATCCTTGCATGTTGGACATGCCGTGGGGTAGGGTCTTGGTGACAGGTACCCACGTTAACAATAAATGAATGACAATCGCCTTCGGCGATTGCCATCTTCTCATTTGTCCCTATCTACTGGGGATTGAACGAAGTCTCTAGCGGCTGAAAGGGGATTCTAAGTTTGTTCGCTCACTCTTCGAAGTGAGGTTCTTACGAAGATGAACTGATTCCGCTTTTGACCTAGATGTACCATATTCACCTCCTCGCGGTGATCCCCGGACAACGTTTTGATGGTCCCTTGGTTTGACTAACACATTCCAATACCATCAAGACGGCTAACGAATATGGTTTTATATATATGCTTGTCACAGTCTTTTCTGATAGTTAATACTGAATAACCGATGATTTATCATCAAAAAAGACCCTCGTGTTGGATATATGAAAGCAGGAATTGTGAGTAGTTATCTGGCAGAGGGTAGTCGTACCGAACAAGATTTGTTTAGCTAATTATACGCGAGCTCGAACGGTTACTCCCATGACCTAGTAAGGACAGAGTTAATATGCGGCATGAGTTCAAACCCAGTTGTCTATAGGGTATAACCCTTGAAGTGCAAAACATGACGTATTAACGAAGCAGAACTGGCAAGCATTAGGAAGCCATCAATAGTGGTCATCAGTGGAGATATCATAAATTAGCCGCGAAGTTAGCGAGAAATCGTTAATGGAGGCAGATATTGCTGATGGTGATGATTGCTGATGGTCTTCCTAGAACAGGGCAGCCAATGCCTTATAATTATTGGTAGCGACGTAGAACTTCATGTTTAGTTGCGCTTGAGCTAAGAGCGCTATCTCTTAGGCATTCTTAAACTGGCAAGGGCAACCAACCCTTTGAGCCTTGGCTCAGAAGTTGGAAGTACAATTTATTGATACGGAACACGTCAGACCAGTGACTAACTGGTACTGCGGGTTCCTGAACGGCCCAAAGATTTTGTCAGAGATCTTTTCAGGAAGTTGAGGTTGGCTTCGCAGGGGTTGTGGATCGCTAGATAAGGATATAAAATAAGACAATATGTGAAAGTATTGTCGAAAAAACATGCGTGATCTTCCAAGGTAAGACACACATAGTCTGGTTGGCTTGGCAACCAGACAGTGCTATTTCTACACTAGCACTTTTGTTCAACAAGAGTTGTTCAAAGCATGTATACATGTCGTGGGGTTAGGCCTTGGTGGCGGGTACCCACGCTAAATATAAAGGAACGGCTTTCGCTTATAGGCGATCGACGTGCTTCTCATTTGTCCCTATCTACTATCTAGCGAAACCACAGCCAAGGGAACGGGCTTGGAATGATCAGCGGGGAAAGAAGACCCTCCTGAGCTTGACTCTAGTCTGACAGTGTAAGGAAACATAAGAGGTGTAGCATAAGTGGGAGATAATAACTTTTAGTTTTTATCGACAATGAAATACCACTACTTTTATTGTTTCCTTACTTACTTGATTTAAGTGGAACGTGTATCATTTCCTAGCCATTATACGGATATATTTTATATATATCTTATGGTATTGGGTCTTGATGCAAGCTTCTTGATCAAAGTATCACGAGTTTGTTATATAATTGTAAACAAATTCTAATAAAAATGATAGTCATTTTCTTGATGATTATTGTTAATAATTTAAATTTGGTATAACTCCAACACTCAGATATGATCCAATTCAAGGACATTGTCAGGTGGGGAGTTTGACTGGGGCGGTACATCTCTCAAATAATAACGGAGGTGTCCCAAGGCCAGCTCAGTGCGGACAGAAACCACACATAGAGCAAAAGGGCAAATGCTGACTTGATCTCGGTGTTCAGTACACACAGAGACAGCAAAAGCTCGGCCTATCGATCCTTTTGGTTTAAAGAGTTTTTAACAAGAGGTGTCAGAAAAGTTACCAAAGGGATAACTGGCTTGTGGCGGCCAAGCGTTCATAGCGACGTCGCTTTTTGATCCTTCGATGTCGGCTCTTCCTATCATTGTGAAGCAAAATTCACCAAGCGTTGGATTGTTCACCCATGCAAGGGAACGTGAGCTGGGTTTAGACCGTCGTGAGACAGGTTAGTTTTATCCTACTGATGACTAAAATTGTTGCGACAGCATTCCTGCGTAGTACGAGAGGAACCGCAGGTACGGACCAATGGCACAATACTTGTTCGAGCGAACAGTGGTATGACGCTACGTCCGTTGGATTATGCCTGAACGCCTCTAAGGTCGTATCCGTGCTGGACTGCAATGATAAAAATGGGGCAATTGCTTTGTATGGCTTCTAAACCATTTAAAGTTTATATATTTAATATGTAAACGACAATGTATGTGATGCCAATGTTTCAATTAACATAGCAAATTTGGGAGGATTAAATATCACCTGAATGCCGCGCTAGTTAATTGTTAAAACATTATTTAATACAATGACAATGCCTAGAATCAATTGTAAACGACTTTTGTAACGGGCAAGGTGTTGTAAGTGGTAGAGCAGCTGCCATACTGCGATCCACTGAAGCTCATCCTTAGCTTGATGATTCGTTATATACGAATTATTTATATATAAATTAAAAGATATATTAAATATTATTTATATTTTTATAATATATAATAATATTATATATATATATATATACATACAATGCATATAAACATGCAATACATAAAAGAAACAAAAATATACAATAATACATAGAGAATGGTTGGCATAGAAGTGTTTGGCGAAAGCCTACATGGAGTTCACCATTGACCATCATTGGTCATTTTTAAGTTTTCCAGTATTATTTTTTAATAATTTTAATCATTTTTCAATGGTTGGCATAGAAGTGTTTGGCGAAAGCCTACATGGAGTCACCATTGACCACCATTGACATACAATGCATATAAACATGCAATACATAAAAGAAACAAAAATATACAATAATACATAGAGAATGGTTGGCATAGAAGTGTTTGGCGAAAGCCTACATGGAGTTCACCATTGACCATCATTGGTCATTTTTAAGTTTTCCAGTATTATTTTTTAATAATTTTAATCATTTTTCAATGGTTGGCATAGAAGTGTTTGGCGAAAGCCTACATGGAGTCACCATTGACCACCATTGACATACAATGCATATAAACATGCAATACATAAAAGAAACAAAAATATACAATAATACATAGAGAATGGTTGGCATAGAAGTGTTTGGCGAAAGCCTACATGGAGTTCACCATTGACCATCATTGGTCATTTTTAAGTTTTCCAGTATTATTTTTTAATAATTTTAATCATTTTTCAATGGTTGGCATAGAAGTGTTTGGCGAAAGCCTACATGGAGTCACCATTGACCACCATTGACATACAATGCATATAAACATGCAATACATAAAAGAAACAAAAATATACAATAATACATAGAGAATGGTTGGCATAGAAGTGTTTGGCGAAAGCCTACATGGAGTTCACCATTGACCATCATTGGTCATTTTTAAGTTTTCCAGTATTATTTTTTAATAATTTTAATCATTTTTCAATGGTTGGCATAGAAGTGTTTGGCGAAAGCCTACATGGAGTCACCATTGACCACCATTGACATACAATGCATATAAACATGCAATACATAAAAGAAACAAAAATATACAATAATACATAGAGAATGGTTGGCATAGAAGTGTTTGGCGAAAGCCTACATGGAGTTCACCATTGACCATCATTGGTCATTTTTAAGTTTTCCAGTATTATTTTTTAATAATTTTAATCATTTTTCAATGGTTGGCATAGAAGTGTTTGGCGAAAGCCTACATGGAGTCACCATTGACCACCATTGACATACAATGCATATAAACATGCAATACATAAAAGAAACAAAAATATACAATAATACATAGAGAATGGTTGGCATAGAAGTGTTTGGCGAAAGCCTACATGGAGTTCACCATTGACCATCATTGGTCATTTTTAAGTTTTCCAGTATTATTTTTTAATAATTTTAATCAATTTTCGAGCACTATTTTTTAATAATTTTCAAAAAAATCGCATAGTATGCGATTCTGATAAATTTGGAAATTTTGAAGTATTCTTTTTTTAATAATTTTATTCATTTTTCAATTTTCGAGCACTATTTTTTAATAATTTTAATCATTTTTCTATTTTCGAGCACTATTTTTTAATAATTTTAATAATTTTTCAATTTTTCAAGCACTATTTTTTAATAATTTTAATAATTTTTCAATTTTCGAGCACTATTTTTTAATAATTTTAATAATTTTTCAATTTTCGAGCACTATTGTTTAATAATTTTATTCATTTTTCAATTTTCGAGCACTATTTTTTAATAATTTTAATAATTTTTCAATTTTCGAGCACTATTGTTTAATAATTTTATTCATTTTTCAATTTTCGAGCACTATTTTTTAATAATTTTAATAATTTTTCAATTTTCGAGCACTATTTTTTAATAATTTTAATAATTTTTCAATTTTCGAGCACTATTGTTTAATAATTTTAATAATTTTTCAATTTTCGAGCACTATTGTTTAATAATTTTAATCATTTTTTAATTTTCGAGCACTATTTTTTAATAATTTTAATAATTTTTCAATTTTCGAGCACTATTGTTTAATAATTTTAATCATTTTTTAATTTTCGAGCACTATTTTTTAATAATTTTATTCATTTTTCAATTTTTCGAGCACTATTTTTTAATAATTTTATTCATTTTTCATTTTTCGAGCACTATTTTTCAATAATTTTAATCATTTTTCAATTTTCGAGCACTATTTTTTAATAATTTTAATCATTTTTCAATTTTTCGAGCACTATTTTGTAATAATTTTATTCATTTTTCAATTTTCGGTTATTGAGATGGGTTAGTTTTATCCAACTAATAACGTTCGTTTTGAGATAGGTTAGTTTTATCCTAGTAAAGATGTTTGTCGTGAGATGGGTTAGTTTTATCCTACAAAAATTGACTATGGATATAATTGAAAAATTAGGGGTTATCGAATTTTTAAATTAATTGGTGTGAACGGCGGCAGTAACTCTCACTTTATTATGATAGCCAAGTGTCCCATCTACAAACTAGAATTGAGTTTTAATCGATTAACCAAATTCTCGCTGTATATATAGTGTGCGCTAAACTTAAAAATTATACATGGTCCGCCAAATAACTTTTTTTTTTGAAAATGCTATAAAAAAAAACTAGTGTATATTTTCTCAAATTTCTTTTTTTATTTGAAAGTACAGTCCTTCCGGTTAATAATGAAAAATAATTTCATTCAAATGGCTGCCTCGGCTGGCCATGCAGTAGCCTACACGATCGGTCCAATTTTTAAGCATATTATCGATTGTGTGCAGCTGTATTTCACCAATGGCTTTACGAATATTGTCCTTTAAAGGGTCAATTGTCTCTGGCTTGTCGGCGTAACACTTATCTTTGACGGCACCCCACAAATAATAGTCCAACGGTGTCAAATCGCAGCTCCGAGGTGGCCAAACGACATCAGCTCTGCGGCTGATAATGCTGATAAAGTAATGTCGCAATATTTCTCAGCGTTGTTCAAGCATACACACAACCATATTCGTTCAGCGGAAGGATAAAACTAATTATCTATCAAATCAGATATGAGCTAAGTATTACCATTCACGAAATAAGCACTAGTTGAAAAAAAAACCGGCGGACCCTTTGTATGATGTAATCGCATAGTGTGCGATAAAATTGTAAAAACAAATGTAAGGCGAGTAAGGTAAAAAAATCATTCATGAAAGGTTGTCGAACAAAAATATTAAAAACGAATAAGTGAATAATGTAAAAAAACCATTCATGAAAGATTGTCGAACACTAAAAATACTAAAGACATGATGATTTCATAAATCTTATTATTAATTTTATTGAAAAATTATGATAAATATGATAAATATAAAACGTCAACGGTGGTCAAGTATAATAGCTGCTGCCGTTGGCATGGGTTAGAAATGCATCGTCATCTATTTAGTGACGCGCAAATTAATGAAAATAAAGTTTTTTATTAAAAAATTCTTTAAAAGAATATGATAAAAAAGAAATTTGAAGATTTTTTTATTAAAATGGAAGCGATTAAAGAAGAGAAATATAATGAAAAATAACGTAAGTCAAAGTAAAATACCACATTTTGTCCCAGTGTGTGTCTTTTTTAAAAAAAAGAGTATGAAGAAGAAGAGGTGGTGTAGTAAAAATAATTAATTAATAAAATATATTTCATATAAAGAATGATTGGAAATTTAGAAGAAAAAAGGAATTTGTAAGAAGGAAAAAAAAAAAATTATGTAGAAATGAAAGAATTAAAAGAAGAAGTTGAAAATTAAAGTGGAAATCGCATAGTATGCGATTTCCGCGGGCGGCGCGAAAATTTTGAAATCGCATAGAGTGCGATATGGAATCGCATAGAGTGCGATATGGAATCGCATAGAGTGCGATATGGAGTGGAATATGGAAGAGTGCATAAAGTGCGATTCCGAAAAAATTTTGAAAAACATTGATGAGTCGTTCAAGAATGTTCGACCAAGAACGCATAAACCATTCACGATTTCTGAATTTAATACTCCCGATTTACACGGTAGATACGTTCCTGAGAAAACCGTGTAAATCGAAAAGCTTGCAGAAAATGCATAATTTTGCTATTTAAGTATTAGTTATTTAGTGAGTTTAGTTAGCTATTTAGTTGTGATTTTTTTTTTTCAATATTTTTAGGTGTACACAGAAATAAAAATAAAATGCATTGACAGGTTAAAATATGTAATATATTACGGAAAGACTGTTTTTTTTTTTTTTTTTTGTTTAATTACAATACATTAAACAGAAGAACAAAAAATAAAATCAAAAGTGGTTTTATTATCCTTCATCACTGTCAGAAATTACTCTCATTCTTTTTTTCGGAATCGAAGGTTTGAAGCAGAAATATTTACGTTATGAGTAATAAAATCGGTTATTAACAATTGCTTAATAAAACCTTTAATAAAAGAACCAGTTGTTTTAATTCATCATAACTAGACTGTTTAACAAAAGTTTAATAATTAATATTTATTCAAATTAAAATGTTTTAGTTTTTGTTATGTTTTTTTGACCAAAAAACTAGTTTTTAGCTAGTAGTTATTTAATCACTTTCGTGTAGGCTTATGGTCGAACACTGCTAAAGCTTCGAATAAAAAGTCTTTATTTATTCAGCGTTTTTTACTCGACGTTTCGACGGTTTTTTTCCCGACTTCTTCAGGAATATGTTTTATTTTTACTAATCTTCTTGTTTTTCAATACAACACAAATAATTTTTTCATTTTAACTAAGTATAAGGCAAAAATAATTGTTAGTACATACTTATATTAACATATTTTGGTTGTTGATTATTATTCGAGTGGTACAACGATCAATGTTAACCTGTCTTTTACCGATACAAGAATCCATGGCCCGATGTAGCACATTTTTACAGGGTAGGCTATTGGACAAAAAATTAGCAGTTCTGCATACTCAGAAAAATTTTAAAATAATAATATTAATATTTGTAGTGTTTATAGAGTGTTGCTTTAAACCAAAAACTTTCTTTATGCAATAAAAAAACTAATAAACATTTGAAAAACCTAATACTTATAGTAATTTTTATATAATTTCAAACATATATTTTAAGATTTAACATCAATAATATGGATACATATTTTATTTATATTTAGAAAAAATTACTGGTTAACTGGTTAACTTGTGTTGCTAAACCAAGTAAAACGTTAAAATTTTTAAAAAAATGTATGCAGTTTTATATTATAATAAACAAACAAATGTAACAAAAAGCGCTAATAATTTTTTTAAAAAAAAGGAACAGTGAATTTAAGGATTTTTTTTTTCTTTAAAGAAACGGCGGTAAAAGACAGGTTAAATGTTAAAATTTAAAATGTTTTAATTTTTTTATTTTAATTAAACCTATTTGCCATCATTTCCCTCCAAAATTTTTTTTTCCGCATTTTTTCCCTCTGAATTTTACTTTAATCACAGCACACATGTAGCAAAAATCGCATAGTTTCCCTCTGAATTTTACTTTAATCACAGCACACATGTAGCAAAAATCGCATAGTATGCGATTCTGAATAACTTGGAAATATTGTTCATGTAGCAAAAATACAATTCTGAATAACTTGGGATTATAATATAAGAATAAGTTTTGTTCATGTAGCAAAAATCGCATAGTATGCGATTCTGAATAACTTGGAAATATTATTCATGTAGCAAAAATACAATTCTGAATAACTTGGGATTATAATATAAGAATAAGTTTTGTTCATGTAGCAAAAATCGCATAGTATGCGATTCTGAATAACTTGGAAATATTATTCATGTAGCAAAAATACAATTCTGAATAACTTGGGATTATAATATAAGAATAAATTTTGTTCATGTAGCAAAAATCGCATAGTATGCGATTCTGAATAATTTTGAAATATTATTCATGTAGCAAAAATACAATTCTGAATAACTTGGGATTATAATATAAGAATAAATTTTGTTCATGTAGCAAAAATCGCATAGTATGCGATTCTGAATAACTTTAAAATATTATTCATGTAGCAAAAATACAATTCTGAATAACTTCAGATTATAATATAAGAATAAATTTTGTTCATGTAGCAAAAATCGCATAGTATGCGATTCTGAATAATTTTGAAATATTATTCATGTAGCAAAAATACAATTCTGAATAACTTGAGATTATAATATAAGAATAAATTGTGTTCATGTAGCAAAAATCGCATAGTATGCGATTCTGAATAACTTTAAAATATTATTCATGTAGCAAAAATACAATTCTGAATAACTTGGGATTATAACATAAGAATAAGTATTGTTCATGTAGCAAAAATCGCATAGTATGCGATTCTGGAAAAATGTTCGGTCAAACTTCATGTAAGGCGAGTAAGGTAGAAAAACTATTCATGAAAGATTGTCGAACAGTAAAAATACTAAAGACATAAAAGAGTGATAATATTCATATAATGATATTATTATTAATATCATTTATTTTATTACTCATTTAATCCTGGTAAAATCACGTTTTCTATGAAAGAATTATCTTTTTAAGTTGAAAGCATATGTGATTAAATTTGAAATTCAGTTAGTCTGAAGAAAAGAAGACAAAATTTTATATTTCAATATTGAATTTGAAATTTTTGTCGTCTCTTTTTTTCGATGAATAACAATAATATATAATTGTGTGGATTCTTTAAAATAAAAATAAAGAATTAAAATATATGAAAATAATCGAAATTCTTAATTTCGTATCAAGAAACAAATTTATATTGAGTATGTATGTTAATAGCATATATATTTTAAATGTAATGAAAAATATAAATGAAATTTTATATTGTATAATATTTATTATTATAAATTTAAGAAATCATAAAAGAACACAGATATAGCTTTGAATTTGGCTTATTCTGTAGAAAATTTCACAAAGAAATTAAATATAAAAAAAAAAATAACATTATTCTGGTTGATCCTGCCAGTAGTTATATGCTTGTCTCAAAGATTAAGCCATGCATGTCTAAGTACACACGAATTAAAAGTGAAACCGCAAAAGGCTCATTATATCAGTTATGGTTCCTTAGATCGTTAACAGTTACTTGGATAACTGTGGTAATTCTAGAGCTAATACATGCAATATAAACATGGACCTTTTGGAACGTGTGCTTTTATTAGGCTAAAACCAAGCGATCTTATGATCGTTATATTGGTTGAACTCTAGATAACTTGCAGATCGTATGGTCTTGTACCGACGACAGATCTTTCAAATGTCTGCCCTATCAACTTTTGATGGTAGTATCTAGGACTACCATGGTTGCAACGGGTAACGGGGAATCAGGGTTCGATTCCGGAGAGGGAGCCTGAGAAACGGCTACCACATCTAAGGAAGGCAGCAGGCGCGTAAATTACCCACTCCCAGCTCGGGGAGGTAGTGACGAAAAATAACAATACAGGACTCATATCCGAGGCCCTGTAATTGGAATGAGTACACTTTAAATCCTTTAACAAGGACCAATTGGAGGACAAGTCTGGTGCCAGCACCCGCGGTAATTCCAGCTCCAATAGCGTATATTAAAGTTGTTGCGGTTAAAACGTTCGTAGTTAAATTTGTGCTTCATACGGGTAGTACAACTATATATGTGGTCTGTACATTACCTTATGTATGTAAGCGTATTACCGGTGGAGTTCTAATATATAAATTAGTACATTGTATTTTTTTATATATACCTCCTATTTAAACCTGCTTCAGTGCTCTTCATCGAGTGTTGTTGTGGGCCGGTACAGTTACTTTGAACAAATTAGAGTGCTTAAAGCAGGCTCAAAATGCCTGAATATTTTGTGCATGGAATAATGAAATAAGATCTCTGTTCTACTTTCATTGGTTTTTAGAACAAGAGATAATGATAAATAGAAGCAGTTTGGGGGCATTAGTATTACGACGCGAGAGGTGAAATTCTTGGACCGTCGTAAGACGAACTTAAGCGAAAGCATTTGCCAAAGATGTTTTCATTAATCAAGAACGAAAGTTAGAGGTTCGAAGGCGATCAGATACCGCCCTAGTTCTAACCATAAACGATGCCAGCTAGCAATTGGGTGTAGCTACATTTATGGCTCACTCAGTCGCTTCCCGGGAAACCAAAGCTTTTGGGCTCCGGGGGAAGTATGGTTGCAAAGCTGAAACTTAAAGGAATTGACGGAAGGGCACCACCAGGAGTGGAGCCTGCGGCTTAATTTGACTCAACACGGGAAAACTTACCAGGTCCGAACATAAGTGTGTAAGACAGATTGATAGCTCTTTCTCGAATCTATGGGTGGTGGTGCATGGCCGTTCTTAGTTCGTGGAGTGATTTGTCTGGTTAATTCCGATAACGAACGAGACTCAAATATATTAAATAGATGCTTTCAGGATTATGGTGTTGAAGCTTATATAGCCTTCATTCATGAATGCAGTAAAATGTACAAGTGTTTGAATGTGTTTATATGAGTGGAGTCGTACCTGTTGGTTTGTCCCATTATAAGGACACTAGCTTCTTAAATGGACAAATTGCGTCTAGCAATAATGAGATTGAGCAATAACAGGTCTGTGATGCCCTTAGATGTCCTGGGCTGCACGCGCGCTACAATGAAAGTATCAACGTGTATTTCCTAGACCGAGAGGTCCGGGTAAACCGCTGAACCACTTTCATGCTTGGGATTGTGAACTGAAACTGTTCACATGAACTTGGAATTCCCAGTAAGTGTGAGTCATTAACTCGCATTGATTACGTCCCTGTCCTTTGTACACACTGCCCGTCGCTACTACCGATTGAATTATTTAGTGAGGTCTCCGGACGTGATCACTGTGACGCTAATTACTGTGTTACGGTTGTTTCGCAAAAGTTGACCGAACTTGATTATTTAGAGGAAGTAAAAGTCGTAACAAGGTTTCCGTAGGTGAACCTGCGGAAGGATCATTATTGTATTCTTCCATTAAATAAAAAAAACAATCTCTCTATACAAAACAAAAGTATACACAAAATATACGTATATTCAAAAAATAAAAAATTTTTCTTTGTTGTACTTATAAAAGAAATTTATTTTTCTTTATAAGTTAAATTTATCATATTTACTTATGATAATAAGACATTCGCAACAATACAAAAATTTTTTTATTAATAATAACTAATAATTATTAGTTATAAATTGAAAGAAATTTCTTTCAATTAAAGCATTTATGACATGTACAAATAATAAAAAAAAAAATTGATGACTCTAAGCGGTGGATCACTTGGCTCATGGGTCGATGAAGAACGCAGCAAACTGTGCGTCATCGTGTGAACTGCAGGACACATGAACATCGACATTTTGAACGCAAATCGCAGTCCATGCTGTTATGTACTTGAATTAATTTTTTAGTGCTGCTTGGACTACATATGGTTGAGGGTTGTAAGAATATGCTAAATAAGTTGCTTAGTTTTGATTCTTTTAAAATTAATTTTTTAACTGATCATAACTTTAAGCACATGTTATATTAATGAATTTTTTATTATTATTAAATTCATAATATTAATAGCTCAAGTTTAAATAATCTCAATAATCTCTTTATAATTTATATAAAAATATTGAGAAAGCTTCTAGCATAAAATTTTATTATAAATAGAATTTTGCTTCTCATATTTTATATATATTTACGAACAAACAAACAGAAACAAAACAAAAAAAAAAAAAGAGATATGTGATAATTTAAACAAAATTATATTGTATTTATAATATAAATTATATAGATTTTTCTTTTTACAACCTCAACTCATATGGGACTACCCCCTGAATTTAAGCATATTAATTAGGGGAGGAAAAGAAACTAACAAGGATTTTCTTAGTAGCGGCGAGCGAAAAGAAAACAGTTCAGCACTAAGTCACTTTGTCTTTATGGCGAATGTGAGATGCAGTGTATGGAACATCTATAATCTAATATGATAAATTAATGATTTAAGTCCTTCTTAAATGAGGCCATTTACCCATAGAGGGTGCCAGGCCCGTATAACGTTAATGATTATTAGAAGATGTTTCCAAAGAGTCGTGTTGCTTGATAGTGCAGCACTAAGTGGGTGGTAAACTCCATCTAAAACTAAATATAACCATGAGACCGATAGTAAACAAGTACCGTGAGGGAAAGTTGAAAAGAACTCTGAATAGAGAGTTAAATAGTACGTGAAACTGCTTAGAGGTTAAGCCCGATGAACCTGAATATCCATTATGAAAAATACAACATTATATATCTATAATATTTAAATATATATTATAGAAGTAGTGTGCATTTTTTTCATATAAAAGGACATTGTAATCTATTAACAATAATAATTAAAATTTATCAGAAAATCATTAGCTTATTGTTTATTTTATATTGATTGTTAATAACTTATGTTGTTGGCATATAATTGATTAAAAATAAATGCTTATGATTTGATAAAGTGTTGATAGATTTATTTATAATATAGTGCTTAAATTCTTTTTAAGAATTTTGTTATGATATAATTATCTATTGATTTTTATATTTAATATAACATGCGCTAATATGATTAACAATGCGATAGATTCAGGATACCTTCGGGACCCGTCTTGAAACACGGACCAAGGAGTCTAACATATGTGCAAGTCATTGGGATTAATTTAAAATTAAACCCAAAGGCGTAATTAACTTAAATTAATTTATAATGGGATTAGTTTTTAATCTATTTTATAGATTATTAATTCAATCCCGGGGCGTTCTATATAGTTATGTAATATTTAATATTTATATTATTTATATACCTCTAACTGGAGCGTACCTTGAGCATATATGCTGTGACCCGAAAGATGGTGAACTATACTTGATCAGGTTGAAGTCAGGGGAAACCCTGATGGAAGACCGAAACAGTTCTGACGTGCAAATCGATTGTCAGAATTGAGTATAGGGGCGTAAGACTAATCGAACCATCTAGTAGCTGGTTCCCTCCGAAGTTTCCCTCAGGATAGCTGGTGCATTTAAAAATTATGTAAAATAATCCTATCTGGTAAAGCGAATGATTAGAGGCCTTAGGGTCGAAACGACTTTAACCTATTCTCAAACTTTAAATGGGTAAGAACCTCACCTTTCTTGATATGAAGGTTGATGTTGTGATATAATGTGCCCAGTGGGCCACTTTTGGTAAGCAGAACTGGCGCTGTGGGATGAACCAAACGTAATGTTACGGTGCCCAAATTAACAACTCATGCAGATACCATGAAAGGCGTTGGTTGCTTAAAACAGCAGGACGGTGGACATGGAAGTCGTAATCCGCTAAGGAGTGTGTAACAACTCACCTGCCGAAGCAACTAGCCCTTAAAATGGATGGCGCTTAAGTTGTATACCTATACATTACCGCTAAAGTAAATGATTTATATTCAATTTCGGTTGAATTTTAAATTTTGAAACTTTAGTGAGTAGGAGGGTACAATGGTGTGCACAGAAGTGTTTGGCGAAAGCCTGCATGGAGCCGCCATTGGCACAGATCTTGGTGGTAGTAGCAAATAATCGAATGAGATCTTGGAGGACTGAAGTGGAGAAGGGTTTCGTGTGAACAGTGGTTGATCACGAGTTAGTCGGTCCTAAGTTCAAGGCGAAAGCCGAAAATTTTCCAGTTATAATAATAATATATATATAAAAAAAATTGTAATTAAACACTGGACTTTTTTTTGAACGAAAGGGAATACGGTTCCAATTCCGTAACCTGTTGAGTATCCGTTTGTTATTAAAAATGGGCCTTGTGCTCATCCTGGTAACAGGAACGACCATAAAGAAGCCGTCGAGAGATATCGGAAGAGTTTTCTTTTCTGTTTTATAGTCGTACTACCATGGAAGTCTTTCGAAGAGAGATATGGTAGATGGACTAGAAGAGCATGACATTTACTGTTGTGTCGATATTTTCTCCTCGGACCTTGAAAATTTATGGTGGGGTCACGCAAACTTCTCAACAGGCCGTACCGATATCCGCAGCTGGTCTCCAAGGTGAAGAGTCTCTAGTCGATAGAATAATGTAGGTAAGGGAAGTCGGCAAATTAGATCCGTAACTTCGGGATAAGGATTGGCTCTGAAGATTGAGATAATCGGGCTTGATTGGGAAGCAATAATATGGTTTATGTACTCGTTCTGGATAAATAGAGATTTTCGGATTTTGTTCCCCGGATAGTAGTTATATAACCAATTGTGGAACTTTCTTGCTAAAATTTTTATAAGATTATCGTAAGATATATTTTTTATTTAAATTATAACGATTATCAATTAACAATCAATTCAGAACTGGCACGGACTTGGAGAATCCGACTGTCTAATTAAAACAAAGCATTGTGATGGCCCTAGCGGGTGTTGACACAATGTGATTTCTGCCCAGTGCTCTGAATGTCAACGTGAAGAAATTCAAGTAAGCGCGGGTCAACGGCGGGAGTAACTATGACTCTCTTAAGGTAGCCAAATGCCTCGTCATCTAATTAGTGACGCGCATGAATGGATTAACGAGATTCTCGCTGTCCCTATCTACTGGGGATTGAACGAAGTCTCTAGCGGCTGAAAGGGGATTCTAAGTTTGTTCGCTCACTCTTCGAAGTGAGGTTCTTACGAAGATGAACTGATTCCGCTTTTGACCTAGATGTACCATATTCACCTCCTCGCGGTGATCCCCGGACAACGTTTTGATGGTCCCTTGGTTTGACTAACACATTCCAATACCATCAAGACGGCTAACGAATATGGTTTTATATATATGCTTGTCACAGTCTTTTCTGATAGTTAATACTGAATAACCGATGATTTATCATCAAAAAAGACCCTCGTGTTGGATATATGAAAGCAGGAATTGTGAGTAGTTATCTGGCAGAGGGTAGTCGTACCGAACAAGATTTGTTTAGCTAATTATACGCGAGCTCGAACGGTTACTCCCATGACCTAGTAAGGACAGAGTTAATATGCGGCATGAGTTCAAACCCAGTTGTCTATAGGGTATAACCCTTGAAGTGCAAAACATGACGTATTAACGAAGCAGAACTGGCAAGCATTAGGAAGCCATCAATAGTGGTCATCAGTGGAGATATCATAAATTAGCCGCGAAGTTAGCGAGAAATCGTTAATGGAGGCAGATATTGCTGATGGTGATGATTGCTGATGGTCTTCCTAGAACAGGGCAGCCAATGCCTTATAATTATTGGTAGCGACGTAGAACTTCATGTTTAGTTGCGCTTGAGCTAAGAGCGCTATCTCTTAGGCATTCTTAAACTGGCAAGGGCAACCAACCCTTTGAGCCTTGGCTCAGAAGTTGGAAGTAACAATTTATTGATACGGAACACGTCAGACCAGTGACTAACTGGTACTGCGGGTTCCTGAACGGCCCAAAGATTTTGTCAGAGATCTTTTCAGGAAGTTGAGGTTGGCTTCGCAGGGGTTGTGGATCGCTAGATAAGGATATAAAATAAGACAATATGTGAAAGTATTGTCGAAGAAAACATGCGTGATCTCCAAGGTAAGACACACATAGTCTGGTTGGCTTGGCAACCAGACAGTGCTATTTCTACACTAGCACTTTTGTTCAACAAGAGTTGTTCAAAGCATGTATACATGTCGTGGGGTTAGGCCTTGGTGGCGGGTACCCACGCTAAATATAAAGGAACGGCTTTCGCTTATAGGCGATCGACGTGCTTCTCATTTGTCCCTATCTACTATCTAGCGAAACCACAGCCAAGGGAACGTTAGATGGCGGACCCTTTGTATGATGTAATCGCATAGTGTGCGATAAAATTGTAAAAACAAATGTAAGGCGAGTAAGGTAAAAAAATCATTCATGAAAGGTTGTCGAACAAAAATATTAAAAACGAATAAGTGAATAATGTAAAAAAACCATTCATGAAAGATTGTCGAACACTAAAAATACTAAAGACATGATGATTTCATAAATCTTATTATTAATTTTATTGAAAAATTATGATAAATATGATAAATATAAAACGTCAACGGTGGTCAAGTATAATAGCTGCTGCCGTTGGCATGGGTTAGAAATGCATCGTCATCTATTTAGTGACGCGCAAATTAATGAAAATAAAGTTTTTTATTAAAAAATTCTTTAAAAGAATATGATAAAAAAGAAATTTGAAGATTTTTTTATTAAAATGGAAGCGATTAAAGAAGAGAAATATAATGAAAAATAACGTAAGTCAAAGTAAAATACCACATTTTGTCCCAGTGTGTGTCTTTTTTAAAAAAAAGAGTATGAAGAAGAAGAGGTGGTGTAGTAAAAATAATTAATTAATAAAATATATTTCATATAAAGAATGATTGGAAATTTAGAAGAAAAAAGGAATTTGTAAGAAGGAAAAAAAAAAAATTATGTAGAAATGAAAGAATTAAAAGAAGAAGTTGAAAATTAAAGTGGAAATCGCATAGTATGCGATTTCCGCGGGCGGCGCGAAAATTTTGAAATCGCATAGAGTGCGATATGGAATCGCATAGAGTGCGATATGGAATCGCATAGAGTGCGATATGGAGTGGAATATGGAAGAGTGCATAAAGTGCGATTCCGAAAAAATTTTGAAAAACATTGATGAGTCGTTCAAGAATGTTCGACCAAGAACGCATAAACCATTCACGATTTCTGAATTTAATACTCCCGATTTACACGGTAGATACGTTCCTGAGAAAACCGTGTAAATCGAAAAGCTTGCAGAAAATGCATAATTTTGCTATTTAAGTATTAGTTATTTAGTGAGTTTAGTTAGCTATTTAGTTGTGATTTTTTTTTTCAATATTTTTAGGTGTACACAGAAATAAAAATAAAATGCATTGACAGGTTAAAATATGTAATATATTACGGAAAGACTGTTTTTTTTTTTTTTTTTTGTTTAATTACAATACATTAAACAGAAGAACAAAAAATAAAATCAAAAGTGGTTTTATTATCCTTCATCACTGTCAGAAATTACTCTCATTCTTTTTTTCGGAATCGAAGGTTTGAAGCAGAAATATTTACGTTATGAGTAATAAAATCGGTTATTAACAATTGCTTAATAAAACCTTTAATAAAAGAACCAGTTGTTTTAATTCATCATAACTAGACTGTTTAACAAAAGTTTAATAATTAATATTTATTCAAATTAAAATGTTTTAGTTTTTGTTATGTTTTTTTGACCAAAAAACTAGTTTTTAGCTAGTAGTTATTTAATCACTTTCGTGTAGGCTTATGGTCGAACACTGCTAAAGCTTCGAATAAAAAGTCTTTATTTATTCAGCGTTTTTTACTCGACGTTTCGACGGTTTTTTTCCCGACTTCTTCAGGAATATGTTTTATTTTTACTAATCTTCTTGTTTTTCAATACAACACAAATAATTTTTTCATTTTAACTAAGTATAAGGCAAAAATAATTGTTAGTACATACTTATATTAACATATTTTGGTTGTTGATTATTATTCGAGTGGTACAACGATCAATGTTAACCTGTCTTTTACCGATACAAGAATCCATGGCCCGATGTAGCACATTTTTACAGGGTAGGCTATTGGACAAAAAATTAGCAGTTCTGCATACTCAGAAAAATTTTAAAATAATAATATTAATATTTGTAGTGTTTATAGAGTGTTGCTTTAAACCAAAAACTTTCTTTATGCAATAAAAAAACTAATAAACATTTGAAAAACCTAATACTTATAGTAATTTTTATATAATTTCAAACATATATTTTAAGATTTAACATCAATAATATGGATACATATTTTATTTATATTTAGAAAAAATTACTGGTTAACTGGTTAACTTGTGTTGCTAAACCAAGTAAAACGTTAAAATTTTTAAAAAAATGTATGCAGTTTTATATTATAATAAACAAACAAATGTAACAAAAAGCGCTAATAATTTTTTTAAAAAAAAGGAACAGTGAATTTAAGGATTTTTTTTTTTCTTTAAAGAAACGGCGGTAAAAGACAGGTTAAATGTTAAAATTTAAAATGTTTTAATTTTTTTATTTTAATTAAACCTATTTGCCATCATTTCCCTCCAAAATTTTTTTTTCCGCATTTTTTCCCTCTGAATTTTACTTTAATCACAGCACACATGTAGCAAAAATCGCATAGTTTCCCTCTGAATTTTACTTTAATCACAGCACACATGTAGCAAAAATCGCATAGTATGCGATTCTGAATAACTTGGAAATATTGTTCATGTAGCAAAAATACAATTCTGAATAACTTGGGATTATAATATAAGAATAAGTTTTGTTCATGTAGCAAAAATCGCATAGTATGCGATTCTGAATAACTTGGAAATATTATTCATGTAGCAAAAATACAATTCTGAATAACTTGGGATTATAATATAAGAATAAGTTTTGTTCATGTAGCAAAAATCGCATAGTATGCGATTCTGAATAACTTGGAAATATTATTCATGTAGCAAAAATACAATTCTGAATAACTTGGGATTATAATATAAGAATAAATTTTGTTCATGTAGCAAAAATCGCATAGTATGCGATTCTGAATAATTTTGAAATATTATTCATGTAGCAAAAATACAATTCTGAATAACTTGGGATTATAATATAAGAATAAATTTTGTTCATGTAGCAAAAATCGCATAGTATGCGATTCTGAATAACTTTAAAATATTATTCATGTAGCAAAAATACAATTCTGAATAACTTCAGATTATAATATAAGAATAAATTTTGTTCATGTAGCAAAAATCGCATAGTATGCGATTCTGAATAATTTTGAAATATTATTCATGTAGCAAAAATACAATTCTGAATAACTTGAGATTATAATATAAGAATAAATTGTGTTCATGTAGCAAAAATCGCATAGTATGCGATTCTGAATAACTTTAAAATATTATTCATGTAGCAAAAATACAATTCTGAATAACTTGGGATTATAACATAAGAATAAGTATTGTTCATGTAGCAAAAATCGCATAGTATGCGATTCTGGAAAAATGTTCGGTCAAACTTCATGTAAGGCGAGTAAGGTAGAAAAACTATTCATGAAAGATTGTCGAACAGTAAAAATACTAAAGACATAAAAGAGTGATAATATTCATATAATGATATTATTATTAATATCATTTATTTTATTACTCATTTAATCCTGGTAAAATCACGTTTTCTATGAAAGAATTATCTTTTTAAGTTGAAAGCATATGTGATTAAATTTGAAATTCAGTTAGTCTGAAGAAAAGAAGACAAAATTTTATATTTCAATATTGAATTTGAAATTTTTGTCGTCTCTTTTTTTCGATGAATAACAATAATATATAATTGTGTGGATTCTTTAAAATAAAAATAAAGAATTAAAATATATGAAAATAATCGAAATTCTTAATTTCGTATCAAGAAACAAATTTATATTGAGTATGTATGTTAATAGCATATATATTTTAAATGTAATGAAAAATATAAATGAAATTTTATATTGTATAATATTTATTATTATAAATTTAAGAAATCATAAAAGAACACAGATATAGCTTTGAATTTGGCTTATTCTGTAGAAAATTTCACAAAGAAATTAAATATAAAAAAAAAAATAACATTATTCTGGTTGATCCTGCCAGTAGTTATATGCTTGTCTCAAAGATTAAGCCATGCATGTCTAAGTACACACGAATTAAAAGTGAAACCGCAAAAGGCTCATTATATCAGTTATGGTTCCTTAGATCGTTAACAGTTACTTGGATAACTGTGGTAATTCTAGAGCTAATACATGCAATATAAACATGGACCTTTTGGAACGTGTGCTTTTATTAGGCTAAAACCAAGCGATCTTATGATCGTTATATTGGTTGAACTCTAGATAACTTGCAGATCGTATGGTCTTGTACCGACGACAGATCTTTCAAATGTCTGCCCTATCAACTTTTGATGGTAGTATCTAGGACTACCATGGTTGCAACGGGTAACGGGGAATCAGGGTTCGATTCCGGAGAGGGAGCCTGAGAAACGGCTACCACATCTAAGGAAGGCAGCAGGCGCGTAAATTACCCACTCCCAGCTCGGGGAGGTAGTGACGAAAAATAACAATACAGGACTCATATCCGAGGCCCTGTAATTGGAATGAGTACACTTTAAATCCTTTAACAAGGACCAATTGGAGGACAAGTCTGGTGCCAGCACCCGCGGTAATTCCAGCTCCAATAGCGTATATTAAAGTTGTTGCGGTTAAAACGTTCGTAGTTAAATTTGTGCTTCATACGGGTAGTACAACTATATATGTGGTCTGTACATTACCTTATGTATGTAAGCGTATTACCGGTGGAGTTCTAATATATAAATTAGTACATTGTATTTTTTTATATATACCTCCTATTTAAACCTGCTTCAGTGCTCTTCATCGAGTGTTGTTGTGGGCCGGTACAGTTACTTTGAACAAATTAGAGTGCTTAAAGCAGGCTCAAAATGCCTGAATATTTTGTGCATGGAATAATGAAATAAGATCTCTGTTCTACTTTCATTGGTTTTTAGAACAAGAGATAATGATAAATAGAAGCAGTTTGGGGGCATTAGTATTACGACGCGAGAGGTGAAATTCTTGGACCGTCGTAAGACGAACTTAAGCGAAAGCATTTGCCAAAGATGTTTTCATTAATCAAGAACGAAAGTTAGAGGTTCGAAGGCGATCAGATACCGCCCTAGTTCTAACCATAAACGATGCCAGCTAGCAATTGGGTGTAGCTACATTTATGGCTCACTCAGTCGCTTCCCGGGAAACCAAAGCTTTTGGGCTCCGGGGGAAGTATGGTTGCAAAGCTGAAACTTAAAGGAATTGACGGAAGGGCACCACCAGGAGTGGAGCCTGCGGCTTAATTTGACTCAACACGGGAAAACTTACCAGGTCCGAACATAAGTGTGTAAGACAGATTGATAGCTCTTTCTCGAATCTATGGGTGGTGGTGCATGGCCGTTCTTAGTTCGTGGAGTGATTTGTCTGGTTAATTCCGATAACGAACGAGACTCAAATATATTAAATAGATGCTTTCAGGATTATGGTGTTGAAGCTTATATAGCCTTCATTCATGAATGCAGTAAAATGTACAAGTGTTTGAATGTGTTTATATGAGTGGAGTCGTACCTGTTGGTTTGTCCCATTATAAGGACACTAGCTTCTTAAATGGACAAATTGCGTCTAGCAATAATGAGATTGAGCAATAACAGGTCTGTGATGCCCTTAGATGTCCTGGGCTGCACGCGCGCTACAATGAAAGTATCAACGTGTATTTCCTAGACCGAGAGGTCCGGGTAAACCGCTGAACCACTTTCATGCTTGGGATTGTGAACTGAAACTGTTCACATGAACTTGGAATTCCCAGTAAGTGTGAGTCATTAACTCGCATTGATTACGTCCCTGTCCTTTGTACACACTGCCCGTCGCTACTACCGATTGAATTATTTAGTGAGGTCTCCGGACGTGATCACTGTGACGCTAATTACTGTGTTACGGTTGTTTCGCAAAAGTTGACCGAACTTGATTATTTAGAGGAAGTAAAAGTCGTAACAAGGTTTCCGTAGGTGAACCTGCGGAAGGATCATTATTGTATTCTTCCATTAAATAAAAAAAACAATCTCTCTATACAAAACAAAAGTATACACAAAATATACGTATATTCAAAAAATAAAAAATTTTTCTTTGTTGTACTTATAAAAGAAATTTATTTTTCTTTATAAGTTAAATTTATCATATTTACTTATGATAATAAGACATTCGCAACAATACAAAAATTTTTTTATTAATAATAACTAATAATTATTAGTTATAAATTGAAAGAAATTTCTTTCAATTAAAGCATTTATGACATGTACAAATAATAAAAAAAAAAATTGATGACTCTAAGCGGTGGATCACTTGGCTCATGGGTCGATGAAGAACGCAGCAAACTGTGCGTCATCGTGTGAACTGCAGGACACATGAACATCGACATTTTGAACGCAAATCGCAGTCCATGCTGTTATGTACTTGAATTAATTTTTTAGTGCTGCTTGGACTACATATGGTTGAGGGTTGTAAGAATATGCTAAATAAGTTGCTTAGTTTTGATTCTTTTAAAATTAATTTTTTAACTGATCATAACTTTAAGCACATGTTATATTAATGAATTTTTTATTATTATTAAATTCATAATATTAATAGCTCAAGTTTAAATAATCTCAATAATCTCTTTATAATTTATATAAAAATATTGAGAAAGCTTCTAGCATAAAATTTTATTATAAATAGAATTTTGCTTCTCATATTTTATATATATTTACGAACAAACAAACAGAAACAAAACAAAAAAAAAAAAAGAGATATGTGATAATTTAAACAAAATTATATTGTATTTATAATATAAATTATATAGATTTTTCTTTTTACAACCTCAACTCATATGGGACTACCCCCTGAATTTAAGCATATTAATTAGGGGAGGAAAAGAAACTAACAAGGATTTTCTTAGTAGCGGCGAGCGAAAAGAAAACAGTTCAGCACTAAGTCACTTTGTCTTTATGGCGAATGTGAGATGCAGTGTATGGAACATCTATAATCTAATATGATAAATTAATGATTTAAGTCCTTCTTAAATGAGGCCATTTACCCATAGAGGGTGCCAGGCCCGTATAACGTTAATGATTATTAGAAGATGTTTCCAAAGAGTCGTGTTGCTTGATAGTGCAGCACTAAGTGGGTGGTAAACTCCATCTAAAACTAAATATAACCATGAGACCGATAGTAAACAAGTACCGTGAGGGAAAGTTGAAAAGAACTCTGAATAGAGAGTTAAATAGTACGTGAAACTGCTTAGAGGTTAAGCCCGATGAACCTGAATATCCATTATGAAAAATACAACATTATATATCTATAATATTTAAATATATATTATAGAAGTAGTGTGCATTTTTTTCATATAAAAGGACATTGTAATCTATTAACAATAATAATTAAAATTTATCAGAAAATCATTAGCTTATTGTTTATTTTATATTGATTGTTAATAACTTATGTTGTTGGCATATAATTGATTAAAAATAAATGCTTATGATTTGATAAAGTGTTGATAGATTTATTTATAATATAGTGCTTAAATTCTTTTTAAGAATTTTGTTATGATATAATTATCTATTGATTTTTATATTTAATATAACATGCGCTAATATGATTAACAATGCGATAGATTCAGGATACCTTCGGGACCCGTCTTGAAACACGGACCAAGGAGTCTAACATATGTGCAAGTCATTGGGATTAATTTAAAATTAAACCCAAAGGCGTAATTAACTTAAATTAATTTATAATGGGATTAGTTTTTAATCTATTTTATAGATTATTAATTCAATCCCGGGGCGTTCTATATAGTTATGTAATATTTAATATTTATATTATTTATATACCTCTAACTGGAGCGTACCTTGAGCATATATGCTGTGACCCGAAAGATGGTGAACTATACTTGATCAGGTTGAAGTCAGGGGAAACCCTGATGGAAGACCGAAACAGTTCTGACGTGCAAATCGATTGTCAGAATTGAGTATAGGGGCGTAAGACTAATCGAACCATCTAGTAGCTGGTTCCCTCCGAAGTTTCCCTCAGGATAGCTGGTGCATTTAAAAATTATGTAAAATAATCCTATCTGGTAAAGCGAATGATTAGAGGCCTTAGGGTCGAAACGACTTTAACCTATTCTCAAACTTTAAATGGGTAAGAACCTCACCTTTCTTGATATGAAGGTTGATGTTGTGATATAATGTGCCCAGTGGGCCACTTTTGGTAAGCAGAACTGGCGCTGTGGGATGAACCAAACGTAATGTTACGGTGCCCAAATTAACAACTCATGCAGATACCATGAAAGGCGTTGGTTGCTTAAAACAGCAGGACGGTGGACATGGAAGTCGTAATCCGCTAAGGAGTGTGTAACAACTCACCTGCCGAAGCAACTAGCCCTTAAAATGGATGGCGCTTAAGTTGTATACCTATACATTACCGCTAAAGTAAATGATTTATATTCAATTTCGGTTGAATTTTAAATTTTGAAACTTTAGTGAGTAGGAGGGTACAATGGTGTGCACAGAAGTGTTTGGCGAAAGCCTGCATGGAGCCGCCATTGGCACAGATCTTGGTGGTAGTAGCAAATAATCGAATGAGATCTTGGAGGACTGAAGTGGAGAAGGGTTTCGTGTGAACAGTGGTTGATCACGAGTTAGTCGGTCCTAAGTTCAAGGCGAAAGCCGAAAATTTTCCAGTTATAATAATAATATATATATAAAAAAAATTGTAATTAAACACTGGACTTTTTTTTGAACGAAAGGGAATACGGTTCCAATTCCGTAACCTGTTGAGTATCCGTTTGTTATTAAAAATGGGCCTTGTGCTCATCCTGGTAACAGGAACGACCATAAAGAAGCCGTCGAGAGATATCGGAAGAGTTTTCTTTTCTGTTTTATAGTCGTACTACCATGGAAGTCTTTCGAAGAGAGATATGGTAGATGGACTAGAAGAGCATGACATTTACTGTTGTGTCGATATTTTCTCCTCGGACCTTGAAAATTTATGGTGGGGTCACGCAAACTTCTCAACAGGCCGTACCGATATCCGCAGCTGGTCTCCAAGGTGAAGAGTCTCTAGTCGATAGAATAATGTAGGTAAGGGAAGTCGGCAAATTAGATCCGTAACTTCGGGATAAGGATTGGCTCTGAAGATTGAGATAATCGGGCTTGATTGGGAAGCAATAATATGGTTTATGTACTCGTTCTGGATAAATAGAGATTTTCGGATTTTGTTCCCCGGATAGTAGTTATATAACCAATTGTGGAACTTTCTTGCTAAAATTTTTATAAGATTATCGTAAGATATATTTTTTATTTAAATTATAACGATTATCAATTAACAATCAATTCAGAACTGGCACGGACTTGGAGAATCCGACTGTCTAATTAAAACAAAGCATTGTGATGGCCCTAGCGGGTGTTGACACAATGTGATTTCTGCCCAGTGCTCTGAATGTCAACGTGAAGAAATTCAAGTAAGCGCGGGTCAACGGCGGGAGTAACTATGACTCTCTTAAGGTAGCCAAATGCCTCGTCATCTAATTAGTGACGCGCATGAATGGATTAACGAGATTCTCGCTGTCCCTATCTACTCAGTCGTGTTTGACGCTCGAAGCGATCAGTCGTGTTTGCTCCGCGCTTTGAATTCGAATTTTTTAGCTCTGCTGCGTTTTTTGAAAATTTTTTAACAAATTCTCAAATATCCCTCGGTGTTCGCGAGAATTTTTCAGTAAATTCTAAGAATTCGATCCGTGTGTCGTGAAGTGTACTTTTCAGTACGCCCGGCCTCATATCGGTTTTTATTGCCCTGTGTGTTTATCGTCGTTTGTTCGATACACACCGTGTCCTTCGCGCTCAATTTTTCGGTTTCACGCGTTTTATTACGGTCGGTGAGCCCTAAGCTGAACTCGAACTGCTTTATTACACCTTCAGTGTACTTGAAGCTTTATTGCGGTATTTTATTACCTGCCACAGTGCCGTGAGTTCGTCTCGCGGTCCCAACCCCCTGTTGTTCGCTACAGTGCCCTTCGCGATAGAATCCTTGCAATTTTATTGCTTACTGCGCCGTGCATCGAAACGCGTAACTTTGCTTATCTCGTTTCAGATTCATAAAAATGGAAAGAGTGAAGAATAAGTCGAAAAGCAGAAATGCCAAAGACTTTGCCAGTAGCTCGGAATCGGAAGGATTAGCCTCGGACTTCGAGGTACCTGCCAGCGACCCTGGAAGAATCGCAGATGCCACAGATGCCGTTAACATCATACCCACCAGCGATTACGAAGGAAGAAAGGAAAAGAAAAAGAAGAAAAGGATACGCAGCCCTACGCTGGACCTAATGACGAGTTCCGACGAAGAGGCTGTTCGTAAGAAAAACAAGGCCAAGGACAGTGTGCCCATGGGCATGGATACCATGGCTGGCACACTAAAGGTTAGTGAACACAAGGTCACTCTAAATAAAGACATGCATGTTTGTCCGTCTGTTTCCGACGAAAAATTAAAGAAAAGCAGCGATGCTTCTGGCCTGCCGGCCAAAGGTATCATCGAAAAGATGAAATCTGTCTCGTTGGATATAATCAACGAATTTCTGAAAGTAGGAGCAATCAGCCATGCCTCAACGAGGATGGTAATTGCTAGGACTGGGGAGTTCGAAAAATTGATAATGGGTCTCATTGCCGAAAATGCTAACCTAAAGGGTAGAGTTGAGATTCTGAAATCCGGTGAATTCCGTAGTCCGTCCAAGACAAGTCCGTCCGTCAGTCCGTCTGTACCCAAGGCTTCCGTTGGTGACCAACAAAGTTTCGCGGCTGTAGCCGCAAAAGCAGCTTCCGCTGTAAAAGCGGTTCCCGCCGCGAAGGGGGTTGGGAAGCCAACGAAGCCTCAAGTTAAGGCGCCTCCCGTTACATACTCCTTAGTTGTAAGGAGCAGTAACGCGGCTGAGACCTCAAAAGAAGTCATGGACAAAGTGCTTGGGCAGGTTGCGCCTTCACTTCAGGTGAAGGTCAGCGAAGTCAAGCCACTGCGTGATGGGGGGGTGGTCATCCGCACTCCAACTGAGGAGGAGATGTGGAAGATCGTCCGCAATAAGAAGTTTGTAGATGTAGGTCTGTCTGCTGCTAAAAACGAAAAGCCACTTCCTAGGGTAGTTGTCCTGGGTGTCTCGAGGAAGAATTCCTATGCTGATTTTATGCAGAGCCTCTATACTCTGAACTTGTCCGACTTGCTCACAGCTGAAGAGTTCCAAAAGGAGGTTAAGTTAGTTGGGAAGCCATGGGAGGCAAATACAGAGGGCAGACAAAATGTTGTGCTGGAAGGCAGCGACATTGTTGTCAACGCCCTTCTGAATGCGGGAAAAATCTTTGCATGCTGGGAAGCATGCAAAGTTTTTAAATTTAAGCCAACCTATGGTTGCCATCGCTGTTTAGAATTAAATCATTTGTTGTCCGAATGTAAGCGTACTGCATTATCCTGCCGCCGTTGTGGCCAAGAAGGTCACCTTGCCAAAATTTGCAGAAACCTGGAGAACTGCAAGATTTGCAGCAGCAAGGGTAAACCTGCCTCCCATCGCACGCTGGGTGCGCTCTGTCCAGTTTATTGCTCAATCGTAGCTAGGGTAACTTCTCGCCAATAATGGGTTTCAAAATTCTACAATTAAATTGTGGCAGGTCTCTTGCGACCATGGGAAGCTTAGCTAAAGAGATTAGGGACACTGGTGCCAAATTTGCTCTACTCCAAGAGCCATGTCGTACAGATTTTAAAAAAGTTGTAGGTGTGCCCGCAGACATGCGGTGCTACTACAACAAAAGAGCCACTTCGGCCATTATAATCGACGATGTGGACGTAGAGAGCATCCTATTGGATGCTGGCCAGTGGGGGGTTTGCGTTAGTGTAGAGGGAAGTTTTGGTAACTTTATCTTAGCTAGTGTATATTGTAAGTACAGTGAGGATTTAGATCCGTATCTGGCTTACATGGAACATATTTTTAGTTTAGCGAAAGGAGTTCCACTCTTGATAGGAACAGATTTAAATGCGTCATCTGTAAGTTGGCACAGTAAGAACAGTATAGTCCGCGCCCGTTCTCGTGGATGGGTTCGTGGTACTGTTGTCGACGAGTGGCTAGCGGGTGTGAATCTTTTCGTTATAAACGAGTATTCCCCCTGGTACACCTTCAGCACTAGCAATGGTAGAAGTGATATTGATGTCACTTTTATCAATGCTGCTGCTAAAAGCAGTTGCACATTTGAATGGTCAGTTCACGGTGAAAAGAGCATCAGTGACCATAACCTCATTGAGATTGTGGTTACTTCCCAAAGCTCAAATACCGAAATTCCGCGCAGCTTGAGATGGAAAACCAATGAGGCAGATTGGGAGCTGTATCGTCTCACCGTCAGTGAAATTGTTAGGGCGCTTCCACTTGTAGATTTTTCTGCCTTAGGTATAGATAGACAGGTGTCATTTTTGAATGAAGCTGTTCGGAAAGCAAACAACTTACTTTTCAAAAGGTGCCGCAAGGTTAACCAGAGGAAAGTAAGGTGGTGGACAAACGAACTCACAGTCATGCGCAGGCAAGTAAGGAACCTTCGTAGGAGGTTCCAGAAAGCCATGTCATCAAATTCTGATGATGCTACTCAGTTGAAGACTGCCTATAGGCGGGCTTCGACTGAGTACAAAGCCATGATTGTGAGGATCAAAGAAAGCGATTGGAGGGATTTCACGGTCAAGAATCGTGATGATCCTTGGGGGGATTTGTACAAGTTTTTCCGTAAAAGGAAAAACTTGGAAATGAGCTCCATTCGTGTTGGCGACAATATGTTGACAACATGGAATGAGTGTGCTGAAGCGCTCCTGCGCGGCTTCTTTCCGCCTGCTGAGCAGCAAAACGAGCCACGTCCTTGGGTGGCACCTGTAGCTAGGAATTTAACTGATAGGGAAATAGAGTATGGTGTTTCGACAATTAGGTGTAGAAAATCTCCTGGGTTGGATGGAACAACTGGAGAGATGGTTAAATCCATCTGGAAGGCTGTTCCAGAATACCTTCGAGTAATATACTCTAATTGTATTAGTCAGGGCTATTTTCCGTATAAATGGAAAGTAGCGAAAGTCATTATTTTGTTGAAAGCGTCAGATAAGGACAAGGCAAATCCTCGTTCTTATCGTGGCATCAGCCTCCTCCCAGTATTTGGCAAAGTGCTGGAGAGGATCATGGTCGAGCGTTTAGAGGATAGCTTAGAAGATGGAATTTTTCCAAGACAATACGGTTTTAGGAAAGGCAAGAGCATTGATGACGCATGGATGTACGTTAAAAAGTGCGTCCATGAGTCAACAGCCAAATACGTGCTAGGAATTTTTGTCGACTTTAAGGGCGCTTTCGACTATTTGAGTTGGAGCGCCATCCTTAGGAAGATTGAAGATTTAGGGTGCCGTGAGGTTTCGCTTTGGAGAAGCTACTTCTCTGGGCGAAAAGCGTGCACAGTAGGTAAGCGCGGAATTGCGTGGCAGGAGGTTGCTCGCGGCTGCCCGCAGGGCTCCATCTGTGGTCCATTTATTTGGAACCTCATGATGGATTCGCTCCTGCGGCAGCTGAGCAGTAGCACCAAGTGTTGTGCCTATGCTGATGACCTTTTACTTTTGGTGGAAGGTAAATCGCGGGCACAGCTTGAGCAAACTGGTTGCGATCTCCTCGCCATTGTCAATCGATGGGGCGCTGAAGTAGGTGTTAGCATCGCTTCGGATAAAACCGTCCAGATGCTCCTTAAAGGCAAATTGAATGGCCATTATCCGGCCATTCGGTCTGAGGGGAGCATCATCGCGTATGAAAAGTCCGTTAAGTATTTGGGTATTACCATCGGTGAGAGAATGTGTTTTTCGCAGCATGTTGTTGCACTGCGCAACAAGCTCGTCGTCATGGTGGGCTTGGTGCGCCGCATTCTGAAATCCGATTGGGGCCTCGGTAAACGTGCTATGCGCACTATTTACCGTGGCATGTTTGTTGCTTGTGCCACATACGGAGCACCAGTTTGGGCTGATGCTCTGCGCAATGTTGTTTTGTTCAAGAAGCTGATGAGCTGCCAGAGGATTTTTCTCCTAGGAGCACTGCAAGTTTGCCGTACAGTTTCTACTGAGGCCATGCAGGTGCTGCTGGGAGCTCCTCCACTCGACCTGCTTATCAAAAAGCAGAGTATTTTATACAAATTGAAGAAAAGAATTCGCTTGGACCCGGATGACTGGGTCACAAGCGAAGACTTGACTGATATGAGTATGCTGTCGATTAGGAACTTGTTAAATGAACAAGTTATAGCTAGGTGGCAAAGTAGGTGGGATGCAAGCGAGTTCGGCCGGACTACGTATGAATTCATACCAAACGTTTCATTCGCGGTTGTTAGGACAGATTTTGGCTTCGGCCTCTTTTTAGGCTTCCTTTTGACAGGTCATGGTTCACTGAATGAATTTTTATTCAAGAGAAACCTTCACGGTACCTCTGCATGTGACTGTGGCGCTGACCCAGAAGATTGGATACATGTTCTGTGCGTGTGTCCTTTCTATAGTGATGTTAGGTTCCTTGACTTGTTAGGCATTATTCCTTCGGGGACAGGGTACAATTTTAGTAAGATGCTAGATAGAGATGATAGGTCTTATCCAGAGAAGTTTGCTAGGTTAGCTTTCATGAGGAAAAAGATTAGGGAATTAGAAGCGGCACCGCCCGCTCCTGAAGAGTCATGGGATTAGCCCTCTTATTAAGTTTATTATATTGTTCACATTATATGTCATAATATATTATAATTTTAATCAATTGTGGCTATGAGTATTAACCTTCTTGTTTTTCGTTTCAGAGTGAGCGTTTTCTTTTTAACTTTACTGGCCTTTTGGATCTACCAGCCTAGTGGGAGCCTTGATTTCGGTCTTGGCCACGGCTGTTTTGGCTTCGGCCGCAGTCTTGTCGTTCTGACTTCGGTCGCGACGCTCACTGGGTATGGTTAACCCAGGCCAAGGCTAGCACAGCCGAGTATGTGCTAGTCTTATTTTTTGCATTGTCATGTCAGCTTAACTGACTGGCACACGGCTACCAGTCCAGGGTGTTAAGGCACCCAACTGGAAGTAGACTCGGCTACGAAGCCTCACCCGGCGGCTTGTTTCCGGTACCACGGGGATCAGGAGCCCCAGTGTGTGTTAACGCACACACTGCCTGATCGCGGCGTAGGCCCCCGTAGTGGGAGATCGTGGTGGCTGTGGTTTGGTGAGTTAGCAATTGCTTCACGCACTATTGTGTAACTCTGAGGTTGAGATAGTGCCTCACGCCTTCACCGAAGGTTAAGATAATGCCCTTAAGCAATCTTTAAATCGGTACTCGTCTTCCTCGAGAGGCGCCTGATCAGCTTTAAATGATCCTTGCATGTTGGACATGCCGTGGGGTAGGGTCTTGGTGACAGGTACCCACGTTAACAATAAATGAATGACAATCGCCTTCGGCGATTGCCATCTTCTCATTTGTCCCTATCTACTATCTAGCGAAACCACAGCCAAGGGAACGGGCTTGGAATGATCAGCGGGGAAAGAAGACCCTCCTGAGCTTGACTCTAGTCTGACAGTGTAAGGAAACATAAGAGGTGTAGCATAAGTGGGAGATAATAACTTTTAGTTTTTATCGACAATGAAATACCACTACTTTTATTGTTTCCTTACTTACTTGATTTAAGTGGAACGTGTATCATTTCCTAGCCATTATACGGATATATTTTATATATATCTTATGGTATTGGGTCTTGATGCAAGCTTCTTGATCAAAGTATCACGAGTTTGTTATATAATTGTAAACAAATTCTAATAAAAATGATAGTCATTTTCTTGATGATTATTGTTAATAATTTAAATTTGGTATAACTCCAACACTCAGATATGATCCAATTCAAGGACATTGTCAGGTGGGGAGTTTGACTGGGGCGGTACATCTCTCAAATAATAACGGAGGTGTCCCAAGGCCAGCTCAGTGCGGACAGAAACCACACATAGAGCAAAAGGGCAAATGCTGACTTGATCTCGGTGTTCAGTACACACAGAGACAGCAAAAGCTCGGCCTATCGATCCTTTTGGTTTAAAGAGTTTTTAACAAGAGGTGTCAGAAAAGTTACCAAAGGGATAACTGGCTTGTGGCGGCCAAGCGTTCATAGCGACGTCGCTTTTTGATCCTTCGATGTCGGCTCTTCCTATCATTGTGAAGCAAAATTCACCAAGCGTTGGATTGTTCACCCATGCAAGGGAACGTGAGCTGGGTTTAGACCGTCGTGAGACAGGTTAGTTTTATCCTACTGATGACTAAAATTGTTGCGACAGCATTCCTGCGTAGTACGAGAGGAACCGCAGGTACGGACCAATGGCACAATACTTGTTCGAGCGAACAGTGGTATGACGCTACGTCCGTTGGATTATGCCTGAACGCCTCTAAGGTCGTATCCGTGCTGGACTGCAATGATAAAAATGGGGCAATTGCTTTGTATGGCTTCTAAACCATTTAAAGTTTATATATTTAATATGTAAACGACAATGTATGTGATGCCAATGTTTCAATTAACATAGCAAATTTGGGAGGATTAAATATCACCTGAATGCCGCGCTAGTTAATTGTTAAAACATTATTTAATACAATGACAATGCCTAGAATCAATTGTAAACGACTTTTGTAACGGGCAAGGTGTTGTAAGTGGTAGAGCAGCTGCCATACTGCGATCCACTGAAGCTCATCCTTAGCTTGATGATTCGTTATATACGAATTATTTATATATAAATTAAAAGATATATTAAATATTATTTATATTTTTATAATATATAATAATATTATATATATATATATATACATACAATGCATATAAACATGCAATACATAAAAGAAACAAAAATATACAATAATACATAGAGAATGGTTGGCATAGAAGTGTTTGGCGAAAGCCTACATGGAGTTCACCATTGACCATCATTGGTCATTTTTAAGTTTTCCAGTATTATTTTTTAATAATTTTAATCATTTTTCAATGGTTGGCATAGAAGTGTTTGGCGAAAGCCTACATGGAGTCACCATTGACCACCATTGACATACAATGCATATAAACATGCAATACATAAAAGAAACAAAAATATACAATAATACATAGAGAATGGTTGGCATAGAAGTGTTTGGCGAAAGCCTACATGGAGTTCACCATTGACCATCATTGGTCATTTTTAAGTTTTCCAGTATTATTTTTTAATAATTTTAATCATTTTTCAATGGTTGGCATAGAAGTGTTTGGCGAAAGCCTACATGGAGTCACCATTGACCACCATTGACATACAATGCATATAAACATGCAATACATAAAAGAAACAAAAATATACAATAATACATAGAGAATGGTTGGCATAGAAGTGTTTGGCGAAAGCCTACATGGAGTTCACCATTGACCATCATTGGTCATTTTTAAGTTTTCCAGTATTATTTTTTAATAATTTTAATCATTTTTCAATGGTTGGCATAGAAGTGTTTGGCGAAAGCCTACATGGAGTCACCATTGACCACCATTGACATACAATGCATATAAACATGCAATACATAAAAGAAACAAAAATATACAATAATACATAGAGAATGGTTGGCATAGAAGTGTTTGGCGAAAGCCTACATGGAGTTCACCATTGACCATCATTGGTCATTTTTAAGTTTTCCAGTATTATTTTTTAATAATTTTAATCATTTTTCAATGGTTTGCATAGAAGTGTTTGGCGAAAGCCTACATGGAGTCACCATTGACCACCATTGACATACAATGCATATAAACATGCAATACATAAAAGAAACAAAAATATACAATAATACATAGAGATTGGTTGCATAGAAGTGTTTGGCGAAAGCCTACATGGAGTTCACCATTGACCATCATTGGTCATTTTTAAGTTTTCCAGTATTATTTTTTAATAATTTTAATCATTTTTCAATGGTTGGCATAGAAGTGTTTGGCGAAAGCCTACATGGAGTCACCATTGACCACCATTGACATACAATGCATATAAACATGCAATACATAAAAGAAACAAAAATATACAATAATACATAGAGATTGGTTGCATAGAAGTGTTTGGCGAAAGCCTACATGGAGTTCACCATTGACCATCATTGGTCATTTTTAAGTTTTCCAGTATTATTTTTTAATAATTTTAATCAATTTTCGAGCACTATTTTTTAATAATTTTCAAAAAAATCGCATAGTATGCGATTCTGATAAATTTGGAAATTTTGAAGTATTCTTTTTTTAATAATTTTATTCATTTTTCAATTTTCGAGCACTATTTTTTAATAATTTTAATCATTTTTCTATTTTCGAGCACTATTTTTTAATAATTTTAATAATTTTTCAATTTTTCAAGCACTATTTTTTAATAATTTTAATAATTTTTCAATTTTCGAGCACTATTTTTTAATAATTTTAATAATTTTTCAATTTTCGAGCACTATTGTTTAATAATTTTATTCATTTTTCAATTTTCGAGCACTATTTTTTAATAATTTTAATAATTTTTCAATTTTCGAGCACTATTGTTTAATAATTTTATTCATTTTTCAATTTTCGAGCACTATTTTTTAATAATTTTAATAATTTTTCAATTTTCGAGCACTATTTTTTAATAATTTTAATAATTTTTCAATTTTCGAGCACTATTGTTTAATAATTTTAATAATTTTTCAATTTTCGAGCACTATTGTTTAATAATTTTAATCATTTTTTAATTTTCGAGCACTATTTTTTAATAATTTTAATAATTTTTCAATTTTCGAGCACTATTGTTTAATAATTTTAATCATTTTTTAATTTTCGAGCACTATTTTTTAATAATTTTATTCATTTTTCAATTTTTCGAGCACTATTTTTTAATAATTTTATTCATTTTTCATTTTTCGAGCACTATTTTTCAATAATTTTAATCATTTTTCAATTTTCGAGCACTATTTTTTAATAATTTTAATCATTTTTCAATTTTTCGAGCACTATTTTGTAATAATTTTATTCATTTTTCAATTTTCGGTTATTGAGATGGGTTAGTTTTATCCAACTAATAACGTTCGTTTTGAGATAGGTTAGTTTTATCCTAGTAAAGATGTTTGTCGTGAGATGGGTTAGTTTTATCCTACAAAAATTGACTATGGATATAATTGAAAAATTAGGGGTTATCGAATTTTTAAATTAATTGGTGTGAACGGCGGCAGTAACTCTCACTTTATTATGATAGCCAAGTGTCCCATCTACAAACTAGAATTGAGTTTTAATCGATTAACCAAATTCTCGCTGTATATATAGTGTGCGCTAAACTTAAAAATTATACATGGTCCGCCAAATAACTTTTTTTTTTGAAAATGCTATAAAAAAAAACTAGTGTATATTTTCTCAAATTTCTTTTTTTATTTGAAAGTACAGTCCTTCCGGTTAATAATGAAAAATAATTTCATTCAAATGGCTGCCTCGGCTGGCCATGCAGTAGCCTACACGATCGGTCCAATTTTTAAGCATATTATCGATTGTGTGCAGCTGTATTTCACCAATGGCTTTACGAATATTGTCCTTTAAAGGGTCAATTGTCTCTGGCTTGTCGGCGTAACACTTATCTTTGACGGCACCCCACAAATAATAGTCCAACGGTGTCAAATCGCAGCTCCGAGGTGGCCAAACGACATCAGCTCTGCGGCTGATAATGCTGATAAAGTAATGTCGCAATATTTCTCAGCGTTGTTCAAGCATACACACAACCATATTCGTTCAGCGGAAGGATAAAACTAATTATCTATCAAATCAGATATGAGCTAAGTATTACCATTCACGAAATAAGCACTAGTTGAAAAAAAAACCGTTAGATGGCGGACCCTTTGTATGATGTAATCGCATAGTGTGCGATAAAATTGTAAAAACAAATGTAAGGCGAGTAAGGTAAAAAAATCATTCATGAAAGGTTGTCGAACAAAAATATTAAAAACGAATAAGTGAATAATGTAAAAAAACCATTCATGAAAGATTGTCGAACACTAAAAATACTAAAGACATGATGATTTCATAAATCTTATTATTAATTTTATTGAAAAATTATGATAAATATGATAAATATAAAACGTCAACGGTGGTCAAGTATAATAGCTGCTGCCGTTGGCATGGGTTAGAAATGCATCGTCATCTATTTAGTGACGCGCAAATTAATGAAAATAAAGTTTTTTATTAAAAAATTCTTTAAAAGAATATGATAAAAAAGAAATTTGAAGATTTTTTTATTAAAATGGAAGCGATTAAAGAAGAGAAATATAATGAAAAATAACGTAAGTCAAAGTAAAATACCACATTTTGTCCCAGTGTGTGTCTTTTTTAAAAAAAAGAGTATGAAGAAGAAGAGGTGGTGTAGTAAAAATAATTAATTAATAAAATATATTTCATATAAAGAATGATTGGAAATTTAGAAGAAAAAAGGAATTTGTAAGAAGGAAAAAAAAAAAATTATGTAGAAATGAAAGAATTAAAAGAAGAAGTTGAAAATTAAAGTGGAAATCGCATAGTATGCGATTTCCGCGGGCGGCGCGAAAATTTTGAAATCGCATAGAGTGCGATATGGAATCGCATAGAGTGCGATATGGAATCGCATAGAGTGCGATATGGAGTGGAATATGGAAGAGTGCATAAAGTGCGATTCCGAAAAAATTTTGAAAAACATTGATGAGTCGTTCAAGAATGTTCGACCAAGAACGCATAAACCATTCACGATTTCTGAATTTAATACTCCCGATTTACACGGTAGATACGTTCCTGAGAAAACCGTGTAAATCGAAAAGCTTGCAGAAAATGCATAATTTTGCTATTTAAGTATTAGTTATTTAGTGAGTTTAGTTAGCTATTTAGTTGTGATTTTTTTTTTTCAATATTTTTAGGTGTACACAGAAATAAAAATAAAATGCATTGACAGGTTAAAATATGTAATATATTACGGAAAGACTGTTTTTTTTTTTTTTTTTTGTTTAATTACAATACATTAAACAGAAGAACAAAAAATAAAATCAAAAGTGGTTTTATTATCCTTCATCACTGTCAGAAATTACTCTCATTCTTTTTTTCGGAATCGAAGGTTTGAAGCAGAAATATTTACGTTATGAGTAATAAAATCGGTTATTAACAATTGCTTAATAAAACCTTTAATAAAAGAACCAGTTGTTTTAATTCATCATAACTAGACTGTTTAACAAAAGTTTAATAATTAATATTTATTCAAATTAAAATGTTTTAGTTTTTGTTATGTTTTTTTGACCAAAAAACTAGTTTTTAGCTAGTAGTTATTTAATCACTTTCGTGTAGGCTTATGGTCGAACACTGCTAAAGCTTCGAATAAAAAGTCTTTATTTATTCAGCGTTTTTTACTCGACGTTTCGACGGTTTTTTTCCCGACTTCTTCAGGAATATGTTTTATTTTTACTAATCTTCTTGTTTTTCAATACAACACAAATAATTTTTTCATTTTAACTAAGTATAAGGCAAAAATAATTGTTAGTACATACTTATATTAACATATTTTGGTTGTTGATTATTATTCGAGTGGTACAACGATCAATGTTAACCTGTCTTTTACCGATACAAGAATCCATGGCCCGATGTAGCACATTTTTACAGGGTAGGCTATTGGACAAAAAATTAGCAGTTCTGCATACTCAGAAAAATTTTAAAATAATAATATTAATATTTGTAGTGTTTATAGAGTGTTGCTTTAAACCAAAAACTTTCTTTATGCAATAAAAAAACTAATAAACATTTGAAAAACCTAATACTTATAGTAATTTTTATATAATTTCAAACATATATTTTAAGATTTAACATCAATAATATGGATACATATTTTATTTATATTTAGAAAAAATTACTGGTTAACTGGTTAACTTGTGTTGCTAAACCAAGTAAAACGTTAAAATTTTTAAAAAAATGTATGCAGTTTTATATTATAATAAACAAACAAATGTAACAAAAAGCGCTAATAATTTTTTTAAAAAAAAGGAACAGTGAATTTAAGGATTTTTTTTTTTCTTTAAAGAAACGGCGGTAAAAGACAGGTTAAATGTTAAAATTTAAAATGTTTTAATTTTTTTATTTTAATTAAACCTATTTGCCATCATTTCCCTCCAAAATTTTTTTTTCCGCATTTTTTCCCTCTGAATTTTACTTTAATCACAGCACACATGTAGCAAAAATCGCATAGTTTCCCTCTGAATTTTACTTTAATCACAGCACACATGTAGCAAAAATCGCATAGTATGCGATTCTGAATAACTTGGAAATATTGTTCATGTAGCAAAAATACAATTCTGAATAACTTGGGATTATAATATAAGAATAAGTTTTGTTCATGTAGCAAAAATCGCATAGTATGCGATTCTGAATAACTTGGAAATATTATTCATGTAGCAAAAATACAATTCTGAATAACTTGGGATTATAATATAAGAATAAGTTTTGTTCATGTAGCAAAAATCGCATAGTATGCGATTCTGAATAACTTGGAAATATTATTCATGTAGCAAAAATACAATTCTGAATAACTTGGGATTATAATATAAGAATAAATTTTGTTCATGTAGCAAAAATCGCATAGTATGCGATTC